>VDFB02355107.1:0-148393 GCA_007258455.2 Sequoia sempervirens
TCTAATTCATCTTAGGGAAAAGACTATGTCCTTCTGTGTATTCCTTGGTTTCCTCAATCGTGTCATGTTTGCTTTCATCTTGACTTTTTTTCTACTCTGAACTGCTAGAGATTTCATCTATTGAAACCTATAGCTTGTGTTTAGACAACCTATTGGACCTATAAATGCTAGTTTGTTCCATCCCTGTATCAATATTCGTGACCGCCACAATATCCTCTTCAGAGTCGTTGGATGTAGAGTCACCCTCATAATTATTTGTGAGAGGTTCCTCAACATGAAAGGTGATGCTCTTTTTTCCTTTCTTTGGTTTAGGCTTGGATTTGATGGTCATTTTCCTCCTTTCTTGGTGGAGGTATTCTTTAGTTTGTAGAGACCGATGAACTTAGATTGGGCCAAACTTGCACCACCCTTTTGCTTTTTAGCTGGAGGCTTGGGTTTGGAATTCTCAAAAGGTTGGCTGGAAGTGGGAGGGAGCTTCATTTTAGCACTAATAGAGATAGTAGAGGAGGGTTTTGAAGGGGATGGATTAGAAGGCTCAAGCTCCTCAATTCTGATAGCAGAAATGGATTTTGGATGGCATAGAGCAAGGTGAAAATGATAAAGGTGAAGGATAAGCCCTTGATGCAAGGGAGGGGGGTGTTTATCAGGGTTCTCAGCTACAAGCTCTATGATTTCCTTAATTCAGATTTAAGGGACAAAAGAAAGAAGAAAGGAAAAATAATTAGCATCCTATGACAAAGGTGATTTAGTAGCAGTAAATGATAGAAATAAAAGAATTTAAACTAACCTTCTAATGTGACATATTTTATTAGAGCGAGGAAAACCTAATCCCATGGAGCCGAAAGCTTACTTCGGTAAAAATGTGTATGGAGTTTTGTAGGATATTCATTCTCCTTGAAGAAGGTTTGTAGGCTCTCCATGTCTTGCACCTTCATGTGCTTTTTAATCTTATGTCTAGTATAGGAAAGCCATGTAGCTTTGGCGATAACCTCTTCATTGATATCAAAGGAAATGCCACCCACTATGACCCTCCAATCACAACAACTACATAGAAAATCTAGCTAAAAGTTTCTCATCATTCCCTCTTACACTCTCCATTAAAGGTGCAATACCACCTTCAACACAAATATGCTAGATAAGAGTGTCCCAAAAAAATTCCTCATAGGAACCTAGTTTACTTTACACCTGATCAACCCCATAATCACACACAGAGCAACAATCACAAGGAAAGAAAATATGTTTTTTATTTTTTAAATGTAGAAGGGAAATGAGCACCAAAAACTTATCAAAGGGATAACCATTGTGAAAAATTTGTATATTTTTCCTAATTAAGGTGATAAGATTTTCCCATGTACCAATTAGAATTTCC
This sequence comes from Sequoia sempervirens, assembly GCA_007258455.2. Taxonomy (NCBI): domain Eukaryota; kingdom Viridiplantae; phylum Streptophyta; class Pinopsida; order Cupressales; family Cupressaceae; genus Sequoia; species Sequoia sempervirens. The sequence goes on from VDFB02355107.1 coordinate 1,370, forward strand.
AAGAGGCTTAGAGTTGCGAGCCATTGCAAGCATTGATGAAGTACATCAAGACATGGTGAAGGGCCATCATGACATGGGAAGCCTTAAATATTGGCCCATAATTAATAAAAGGTTTGAGAAAGATTTTAGCCACCTGCACATTCAAAATAAAAAAAAGATCTTATTATTGGGAGAGACCTCGTACAAGTGGTGATACAACACATAAAACTCATGGGGAATCCAGCTGGCCAAAACAAACAAATCCAACCACATCACTTGCACATACCCATCCATCTCATCAAAAAAATTACGTGTCATACCTACAAGGGTGAAAAGATAAATGGTCCAGTCCATGAAGGAGAACTTAGTCTTCATCGGGTGATCCCACAATACTGGTTTACAATTTTTGGCTAAATTGGACACTGAACTAATTTTTTCTAACTAAATCTTCATTTTCGGGAACCTATAGTGGCTAAACCATGAGGAATTTGAAGATGATGCAAACTAGTGATTTGTGAAATTTTGTCTATAGATTCTAAATATATTTTTTTCAAAAGTTTTGGAATTAGATTGCACTTATTTTTCTATATCCTTCAAAAACTAGTTTTTTCAGTAAACACCAATTTTAAGGAGTGATGCTCATCGTATAAATTTTTTTTTTCCATGAAGGATAAAATTCAAATTTTTCAAATTTATATTTTTAACTATGATATCTAGCACTTTCATTTGGTTTCATAGTGTTTTAGTGAATATTTTTTCCTTAATCAGAGTTTCAAAGTCAAACCAATTACAATTTAGACATAGGCATACTATATACAACATAACTTTTTTTGTATGTATGAAATTCATTTTTTTTTGTTGGATCAAAGGAATTCAATATCTAGTGCACTGATATTTTTCAATTTTTTTTTTTATAATCTACTATTTCCACATTTGTAGAATAGAGAGCTTGATTTTTGGTGAGAAACCTACATTCACAAAAAATAAAAAATAAATATAATAATAAAATTAAATTTATTTAAAATTATTCTTTTTGGGAAGCTTATAATAAGGACTACATACTTACAAAAGCTAAATTTTGAATGAATTCATTTGATCACACAAAAGGTAAATCAAAGGTGGTTTTTTTATCAACATTTTGATAGGTCTAAAGGAGACTTCGTTATAGGTATGTTTTAAAACTAGCGGGGTTCTATCCAAGGGGGTTTGATCTAAGGTGGTTCGATCAAACCCTCTTGCATTAGAATTGTTTAAATGGAACTTTTCAAGGATTAAATCATTATAGTTTTCTAAAATATGTGATTTCAGCAAAAATCAGGATCTCCCATAAATTGTAAACCAATATTGTGGGAACACCCCATCATAAATAGTTAATTTTCTTCTGCTCCTCAAGGATAAATCCTTGGAAATTCAAGGGGAGCTCTCGATGTTCCTCCAACATTTTGATGATTCCCAGGAAGAACCCAAATTGACCAAGGAGTCAACCACTTTATTTCCTTCACGAAAGGTGTGGGTTAATTCAATCCTTTCAATTTTGTTGAGTAAGAACTATATATAAAACAAAATATCCTTGATGTTCCACCCCTGGTAGTAATGATTGCTGATGGAGACAATAATAGCTTTGGAGTCTCCCTCAATATGTAGATTCTTTATGCTATGTGATATAAGAGGGATTCATGCACACGGGTCTCTCCTTTCTCGAGAGATCACCAGGGAAAGAACTACCCTTATACACCTCAAAATGATAGATTATCAGAATAATAAAGAACTAAGATTCAATTATGCTTCAGGAAAAAACTACCAAAGATTTCTATCTAAAAAGAGGGAGCCATTGGCCATAAGACATCATTGTAGTTCTAGGATGCCAGCATGGTGCACTATCATCCAAAGGATGTGCTAGTGTCCTAAGCATTAGAGAACTCAAGAACTCAAATGAACATAAATAAACTTTACCTCTAAGCTTAGGGGTAAGTTGTACTAAACTATATAACTAACCAGAAAGCCAAAAAGTACAATGAGCACAAGGAAGCTCTAAGAAAGCTTACCTTTCTCTGGATGTCTGAATCTTCACTCCAAGATCCTTTTCATGACCTACACACAAGAGAACGAGAGGAAAGTTGTTGGATGGTTGTATAGGGGCCTGCCTCAGTTAGACCTCACTTTGGTGTTCCCACCTCCATGGACAACCAAGTTGGAAAGGAGTGCTAAAGAAGTAAAAAAAGTGTGGTGAAAGAAAAAACCACTCAAGAGTAGAAACCACACCACAAGAAGCGTGTGGTGAAATAAAAACACACTCAGGAGTAGAACCCACACCACAAGATAGTAAAAGGACAAGTATGAAAGGAAAGTGAAAGAGAGAGAGAGTGCATTACCCATGGGCCTAGACCCTCTGCATAGCACATAGACGCACCGTTGAGTGCTTTCTTGAGAGTTGTTGTTGCTGCTAGGAGGACCTCGGTTCGGTATGACTTTGCTTGTGAGAGCATTGCTATCAAAGATGAGGAGATCTCAAAGTTGGAGAAAAGAAACAAGAGAGCTTGAGTGATATCTTACAACCCACAAATGAGAGCCAAAAAGGGTTTTTTAATGCTTGTAAGGGTGGCCAAGAGTTGTTACATTCATAATGTAGCCACTAGGATACATGTCTCAAGGGTTAGTATTCTAGATTCCATGTTTTGAGCTCAAGAAATTGTTAGGATGCTAGCATGCTGCACAAATGTCTATGCACCACACATGCGTCCAAAGCCTAGATTCTTGGGAAATGCATTGCTAGGCTTCTGTTGCTTAGACACAAGTCTGCATGGAGTTAGAATCATGAAATTATTCCCCATGGGATTTTATCTTTAATGTTTCAAGGCATCATAAGTGCTAGGAAAAAATGACAAAATGTGGAATTGCCCCTAGGTGCAATTCTATGACATTACATTTTCCCCCCACTTTAGTGGGTTCAATTTTGAAAGAAATCAGCCTCACTAAAGTAGAAAAGAAAAAAATTAATCCAAATTTTAAATTTTACGAATTTTTGTTCCATAAGAAAGAGATCATAGCAGCCACCAAAGTCAAGCTAACTGATACTGAAGGTGCCCCAAGAATTCAAGCTCAAAAAATAGTGTCAGAACAGTCATGAAAGATTTAACCTACAAAACTAAAATTTTAGGTTAGCTTTGAAAAATCAAAAGAAAGATACTACAGAGAGAGGAATGATCAAGAAAAAAGGTTGTTGAATTGGAAGAAAAATATGATCAAGAGATGACCTTATGCCCCCTCCTGAGTTTTCCCCCAGCTTGGTGGGGAAAATTCAAGAGAAATCGGGGAGCCACAAGCTCTAGGAAAAATGGGTCCTAGGGGGCCTATATATACCTAGGTGGGCCCCTAGAAGGGTCATTTTCAATATTCTCTGCAAGAAAATTGTTGAATTTTGTGAAAGAAAAGTCAACAAAATACTGAGCAGGAGAGAGTATGAGGCATTGAGGATGGAGCAACTACACCAGGACATCGCCGAGCGTCGCGAGGAGGACTAGGTAGGCTGCAAAACCTTGTTTTTGGCATTTTTTAGCTCATTTTAAGGAAAATTTCCATCTGCGAGGTGCACAGGCATCTTATTTCTACGACTCCGTCTGACATCTGTGTTGTTGTCTATTATGAGAACTGGAGTCCCAACTCCACATTATCATCTTGAAGATGCATTGTTGTCTTTGAGGTGACCATGGTGGTTAGGGATTATTGCATGGTGCACAGACATCTGCGTAGTGTGCATAGGTCCTAATTAAGTTTTTGTCTTCATGCAAAATTTTGATGTTCTAACTCATATTTTTTGCTACTTTTTGTAGGAGTACCTGAAGATTTGGGAGCATCTAGGAGGGCAAGTATTCTGACTTGTTCATGAGCAAAGGGAACTTCTATCAGAAGACAAGGTCACACTTCTAGAGCGGGTTGGTCTCTGGCATGTGTTTACCATGCCAGAGATGAGATATCATGAGAGGATGCTAACAACCCTTATGGAGTGGTGGGATGCCACCATGTCATCTTTCTAGCTACCTTGTGGAGAGATGACTATCACACTTGAGGATGTCTATTGGAATCCTCGGGCTACCCATCCGTGGACGATGGCAGCTCTCGATGGTATGCAATTGGCATGGGAGTGGATGGAGGGGGTCCTCTACTGCATAGGGAGGATTGACGAAGGTGACAACATGGGTCATATCTATATGCACTAGTATGACCATGCAAGGACCATTGCACCATTGCTTCACTGAGTTATGGTCGTGACTATTGCCTTGTGGATCGCAATTGATGGGTGAGGCTCACACCTACACAAGGGCCTCGTCCACACTATCAGAGAGATGGTAGAGAATAGGTCTATTTCTTCCTGGGGGAGTAGCATGCTAGCGTGCCTCTACCAGGAGCTAGGCTAGTACATGCATTATGAGTACCATAGCCTTATAGCGTGCACACTTTTACATGTGTGGGCCTTTGCCTACATCATGTGCACCCAACCAGTTGGTTTTCCCTAGCGACGACTGTATTGAATTCCCATGGCCCATTGGTATGACATGACAGGCTAGTGGAGATTCAAGGATTTACAATTTTGGTGCTTACAATTTGATACTCTCACTATGGATGGTGTTCGGTGGAGACCTTACCAATTTTTTAGATGGTTGGGAGATAACAGGTACTTGAGGAACTTGTAGTGGGACCATTTTTTGATTGGTTAGAGAGATTATATCATAGTACCCTACTACTGGAGTTGGGTCATGTGGTAGCATGGTTGACCTCAGATTATTCTAGTAGATGTGCCCACCTATACTAGGGCCCACGAGAGTGCAACGAGGGTTGGGGACTGCCCTCACCCCACTATTACTGATATCATCCCCTTAGATGATGATGATGATGATGATGATGATCAACCACCTATACCAGTGGTGGATAATGTTAGGGTAGTGGTTGATTGTGCATAGTGGTGGGAGAGGCATCATCCTGCTCCTATGCTTGGTGAGGATGCCCTGAGGGGGGATCCTGGTCCATAGGAGGACTTACCACCCTAGCTGTCGCAAGATAGGAGGAGAGGTCATCAACAGGTTGGTGAGGAGGAGGAGGCACCATAGGATGAGGGGGTGACACCAACAAGACCGAGGTGGTGGAGGAGGTTAGACACCCCACCAACTACCCTTGTCTCTTGGGCACCACCAGCTTCTACTATAGTGGCAATGACACTAATATCACTAGGAGTGGCCATTGATGCCAGTGGTGTAGGTCCCAACACTAACCCTCACCCTGACCCAACATGGCAGCTAGGGGACCTAGGTATATGGGATATGTTGTTTATGTTTCCATAATTCTAATTTTTTGCTTTATGACATATGTATATATATTCCATGTGATAGTGATACCTCTTTCTTTCTCTGTGGTTGAGGTAGACGCATAGGGATGGGTTGGCTTATAGCTCAGTGTATTTTAGAGGTTTCCCTTGCTATGTTGATTCAAGGATCGATCCTCAAGGCTTACTAGACAACATCTATGGGATGAAATCTCCCTAGATTTGAGCTAGTTGCATGCTTGAGGACCACTTATGAGGAGTGGGGCGTGGAGATTTTCCAGCTCACTTTGGAGTTGACAACCATTCAGGGACAACGCGACCAGTTGTTGAGGGAGCTATGGACAGTGCTTTCCAAGTGAGACACGAAAGTGAGGAGGGACGATGCCATGAAGCAGGTGCATGATGCCCTCTAGAGTCATCTCAATGACCTCAATGGGTAGTTTGTAGCTATGATCTTGACAAATGTTCAACAATTGTGGGATGAGTTGAGGCAGTGGAGTTGACGATAGCCTCCCTACAGGGGGAGATCAGGGGGATGCAGGCAACTTTATCCATATCACGCTCCCATCATTCATGTTCAATGACCACTATTCAGCCCCTCCCTAGGGTTCTAGAGCATTTTCCAAAGCTAGAGGGCTCTGGGGGCCATGCATTGTAGTGATTAGAGGCTCATCATTAGTTTTTTATATCATTTTTGTAGCAAGATATGTATATATACATACATACTTGTAGATCTTTTGTATAGACATATATTCAGTAGCCACTCATTTTTTATAGTAGTGGCCCGATACATGTACATGAAATTTGATACATACTTGTGCATATATCTATCTATATATATATATATGGATACATTGATTTTTATTTCATGGCATCATTCATTTGGATATGTACTTTATTTTTCATGTGTGTTTATGTTATGGATGTTATATGCTCATATGGATGTATATTTCACATTAGATGCTAATATGATTTAATAAACACACATGGTAGTATGTTAATTAAATACAATGATGATCTAATGGTTTTAATAGACGTAATGTGATGCATGGTCACACACACACACACACGTGGTTATTCACAACACAAAAATTTTCGTAATGTGTTAATGAATAATGTCAACATATGTAGTGCTACTGCCCTTCTGTAGAGAGAACACCACATAGATGACACATAGAATACTATGCATAGTATTGATGAAGATGCATCGCATTAATGGGCTCTTTTAAAGGTGTTCCATCCATAGATGATAGTCCATAGGTACCTGAACTATATACGAAGATCATAATGTAAGGGCCTAACCAGTTAGGGCTGAATTTTCCTCTCTGATGAGGCAACACATATACATTTCTCTAGTTTTCAAAGATAACCAAATCTCCTATTTTAAAAGTCCTAGGAAGCACACCCTGATTATATTTCCTTGATAACCACCGTTGATAAGCTTTAAGATGTTCGAGGGCCCATAGACGACAATCATCGAGCATCTCCAGTTGATAGAGATGGTTAACTTGGTAGGTTTCATCATCAATTAACCCTTTAAGGGAAACCCATAAAGATAGAATCTCCAACTCCAAAGGCATAATATCTTTGACACCATACAGGAGGTTGTAAGGTGTTCTCATAGTTGTATGAACACTTGTGCGATAGGCACACAAAGCGTATGTCAATTGAATATGCCAATTTTTACCATGCTTATTAACTATCTTATGGAGAATAAGCTCAAGATTTTTGTTAGATGCTTCTTCTTGACCATTAGATTATAGGTCCACACTTCATCCTATGCATCTATCGAGGAGAAATTCAAATTTGAGGCCAACCTATTTCATGCATGCGTTACATTTTCCTTCATCAGATATTTTGATTATATTTGGCCAACGTGAAAGATTCTAGATTTGTGGATATGATACAAAGCTTGTAACAAATCATTAGAAAATCATAAGTTGATTAAGTTGATTATTGTAGATTTGATATGTAAGATCATTGCTCATGTTATGGAGCATATAGGAATAGTGTATTTGAGCATGTTGTATCAGGCATGTGAGCCGAATCTATAATCTCAGATGTTGTTGACCAAAGGTAATCAAAATTTTTGTTAATGAGAATGTTTGAATCTCCATTTTCCTCCATATTATATGTTGCTTCTATTGTGTGACTCTTGCGGCATGGTCCAGATTGTTCTCCTTAAGGAACCTCCTACAGTGGCTGCACCACATACTTCAGTTGAACACAATAAGGAACACCCTCCTAGGTCCCATAGAGCCTGAAGTTTAGGAGTGAAGACTTCAGAATCCTTTACTCATTATGTTAGCCTCTAGCCTTGAATATTTTTAACCATGAGGGTTGGCTACTCTTTAGAGAATTTCAAGGTTCTACTAGAAAAATCACCAACATGATGAAAACTTGCACTATTTTAGGGTGAGGTTCATTAGGATCATGAGTAGGAATAAAATTTGTAGTATAATTTACCATAATTGATGGTAGAGAAGGAGAAGAAGAAGACTTGGGAATAGACAAATTAGGAGGTGGCCAAATGGGTGGAGGATTCTCATCTTTAGACATTTTCATAACATCCTATTTGTGGGCTAACACATGCCTATTAAACTCATGCTCAGATATAATTTGGTTTCAATGATTGTGAGGATAAAAAATAAATATATGAGATGACTTAGGAGTGCCCTATTTTATAGGTGGATTTGTCTTCACCTCAAAAACTAGTAGAAGAACATGCTTTACAAGTAGAATAGGCAGTGTTAATGGTGCATGTGGTCTATTCTACACTATAGGTGCATTTCCTCTATTTTCCTTTGTGGCAATAGAGAATAGAAGGAAACCTTTGTGTATGATACATAGATGATGCAATCGAGGATCCAACACTAGAAAAACAATTCCATTTCTCTAATGAAATATATCTAGGGGTAGTAAGAAATATTGGTGGTATGAAAACTTGAGGAGAAGATTTTGACAACATAGGTGCTTTTCCCATTTCTATTGTATGAGGTACAAAAGGTACCAAAAAAGCATGAAAGCATCCTAGGGGAGGGGTGGTACACCAAATAGAGCATGATTAACCTTAGGTCTTGAAGAGGAAGGTGTAGAGGTATAGGCATGTTGCTACAATTGAGTGATGGGTGAGGATACAACAATAGAAGGTGATGAAGATGGAATAGCAAAAGAGGACACCAACCAACCCACCTTAAATTTAGAATATTCTTTAAATAGAAAGCCACCACAAGGCTATAAGGGTCCTACTAGAGTGGGCCTGAAGTGACCTAAAGAAAATCTACAATAAGATACTAGTGGCTCATATGTAGTATACTAGATAGTGTGCATTGATCCTTCGTGAATAAATTTTAAACATTTTTATACTACTAAATCAACTACATTCATAGAAGCTAGCCATTTGATTCCTAGTTTCTCTGAATAGGTCAAACTCATGGATGAAAATAAATGTTTTTCTACTAACTTGGGTCTTACCTAGACCATTAAAGTAAAAGAGACCATATAAGACACAAAGAGACCATTATGTGTATGAATGGTCATAGAAGACCTATCATATTTTTCTTTATTAATTTTTTTAATGAACAATATTTCTTCCATTATAATATTGACCCTTCTTATAGGATAAAAAGAACACCTTTTATGGTTTCCTATTTGAACCGAGCATGATTATACAAAGAATCATATTGTCATCTTACAGTAGATCATTAGAAGTGAATTACATGTCAAGAATGTTGATGTCAAAAGATCTAAGTGATATAGGGCCCACATTAGCCATGGTTATGTATCATATAGAGGTTGAATAAGTCATAGTTTTGGTTGTTACAAAATTTATGGAATGAGATTGGAATGGATTGGTATAGATTTTCAATTGTTGGTTTGGTTTGAAAACATATGTATTCATATTTTGTTTCTTTTTGCTTACATGGATGTTACCCTTGTCAACGTGGTCTTGCACAATGTGTCAAAGAAACATACACCTTTTGGTATCATGTCCCAGAACATGATGATATTGAAAAAATGTTTTTCATTATGCTAAACTAAATAAGGCTTATCCTAAGGAAGAGGCCTTATCTCAAGAAGAGTGATCAATATTTTTTAAGAGCTTCTACATGATGCTATATAAGGAATAAAAAGGTTTAGAAAGTAGTCTATGCATCTGAGGTTCTATTGTTGAGACCTCAAAATCCTTAGGTATAGTGATTTTGTTAGCTTCTTGATTGAAAGGTTTATTTTTCTTGTAATTTACTAAAGAAGATACACCACCCTTATTATCATAGTGAGTTACCAACAAACCGTGAATTAGTATGAGGAAGATCCCCCATACTAATTCACGGTTTGTTGGTAATCATGCAAGGCAATGCAAATATGAGAAAATTATTTATAATTCATGAATTATATTTTATCTCTATGCATTGGCTGCAATCTTTTGGTGAACACCCTATACATTAGAATCAAGGAGCACATAGGGAATCTAAGAAAATAATGATTGATAGGAAAAGATAAAATCAATTACCTTTTCAATAGGTCCTTTCTTACAATAGATGATTCAATGAAAGTGACTTGCAAACCAATGTTAGGTTGATTCTTTTGAAGGAATTGATTAACTAGCTAATCAAATGTATAAATGGAGTTGTCAAGAAGTGAGTAGAACTAGTCCAACATGATATGTTTCAATGATCATTGGAATAGTTTTATTAGGAGTGTATCCTAAAAAATGGTCACTGCATAGTGTGGTGAACACTAAGACATGAGATTAAGGGTCCCCTTTTCCACTGTACTTTTCAAATCTTGGTGCTTCAAAGCCTTCCAAAAAAGGTATATTAAGAATATGTAGGGCTAATAGGATACATTGATAATATGGTTATACTATTTAGTTTGTGAATAAGTATTAGTCAAGTTAGCAAGTTGATTTTGTATTTGACCCATGTTTTGTAGAAGTTTATTAAGCACATAATTTATTGGACTGGTGGATGTTTGCATAGTAAAATTCTAGATGGTAGATGTTTGAGTTGTAAAGAATTTTGTGGTTAAAGAAGGTTGATATGTAAAGAGTGGTTGGGTGCTAAACAAAGGTTGAGAAGCACTAGGGATAGTAGCCCCTCACAACGGCATAGATAAATATGTGCTAGTGATATCAAATTTTTAATATCTTATGTTTCCTAGATAGATACATAAGAAGGGTCATAACTTTGAACAATGCACACCAAAGTCTTAAGAAAATAAAGTCCTTTGTGATAAAAAATTCATATTACAAATATTATCAACAACACCTACACACCTTGACTATAAGAATCATTTATAAAGCATGTTGAAAATATTTCAAGTTTTCCTCTAAATTTTGAATATGCTCAAATGTAATGCTATGAGAAGCATCATAATGGTGAAGAAGGATTAGAACCAAAAAATGGTGGAGAATAGTTCCTATGAAAGTATGTGTTGAGCTACAAAGGATGCTATGGCCTCTGCATGTTTGTGAAAGTTCCTACTACAAGAAGTTGCTGTGAAGACTGTTTAAGAGAGCACTTTGCATTCATTTGCTATTGAAGACATGGTCTTGCAGTTTGGGATTCAATTTTTCTTTCTTTCTGGATGTTGCACTCCTATCTTTTCAGGTCACCTATGTTACCAAGGAGGATTTTGTTATTTGTTGTGTATTAGCAGCTTTGTTGGTTATCTAGATTTGTTTGAAAAATGCTTTGCATTTATTCACATTGATGTTTTTACTTCTATAGCTTGGTGGAAATTCTCTCAGTGTCTATGTAGTGTCTCAATTTATTTTTCCATGTGATGGTGTGTACTGCAAGTTGATATGCTAATGTTCTATCTCATGGTTGTGTATTTTGTACTTCTAAGATGAAGTGTTCTACTTCTATTTTGCCTACGATGGTTGTTTGTGGCATGAAAGTGTGAAATAAGTTTCTAGAACTATTTTTGGATGTTCATAGAACATATATTTGTGGTCCATGCATCATTGGTTGATCTTTTTGGTGTCACATATTGTGTTGAGTTGGTTTTATGAGAAACTTATGGATATTTGGTTAACATGGCTTGTTATCTTGCTTGTAAGTCACGTGCTTGGGAGTCTGTGTCAACATATGAAGGTTTTTTAAGCTCCATTTGGGTCCTAACCTATCTTTTTGAGAACCAAATTGAGTAAATTCAGCAGAAGTTGTGGGTATGTGCATGATCATCATGGAAAAAATAGGCCCTTAAGTGGTAAAAAATTCAAAAAAATCAGAGTTAGGAAACTTGACGTAAAAAATTGAATAATTTATCTATATTATTTCAAAAATATGTAAGAATAGAATCTGTAGCAAATTGAATGTAGTTTCTAAACTACTATGTTTATTTAAAAAAAAAAATCTATTTGGTGAAAAATTTGAAATTTCAATGTAGTAGTACTTAAATTTCGAGGAAAAAATAAGGTGTGTCACTGACCACCCTAACCACAATAAAATAATAATAATTTTTATAATATTTTAGATATAAGTAGAGGAATCATGTCACGATGTGATGCATATTTTTATAAATTTTTAAGTAATAATTAATTATGAATTTTTATTACAACTTTTAAAAAATATAAAAAATTGTATGTCTAACCACCTTGGTCAAAACTTCATGAAATTCAATTTTTCTTCTTTTAATCTTATAGCATGTGAAGCATAGAATGTGACACATGTTTCAGATTCAAAAATGTGATATTGTTTGAAAGCTATATATTTTTTTCAATCGCCTATCAATCAAGACTTTAGTCATAATTCAAATAGAAAATGAATAATAATTATTTATTAAATTCAAAGTATAGCATAATTTATATTGGTGGAAATATGAGAATCTCCTTTAAAACCCTTTTTGTTTCATTAATTTTGGGTAAAAAAAAGTCATCAGCCATGTACCCTACACATACCCATTATATCACCACTTTTTGGTCCATCATGATCCTGCACATACCCTTGTGTTTTTTGGTTGACTAGTAATGTGCTACACCCTTCATCTACACATTTCCATATTGTTGATGTAGACATCAAAAATATACTGATTGACATCATGCATTTGATCCTGACTTACTAACATCGTTTCTTCCTAAATCATCCCTCGGTCTAACCGTTTAATCAAATTCCCTTATCTGATTAAATTCATCAATATTTGTCTCTTAATTAAATAAATCATTTTGTCTAATTAAGTCACTTTCTCTTGTTAATTAAATCAATCCATCTGATCTAATTATCCCTATTTAATTAAATAATCAATTTATTTGATTAAACCTCTAAAGTCTATCCATTAAATTAAATAAATTAAAACCTTATTGGATTTAATCTAACACCATCCCTTTTAATTAAATAAATCAAAATATTTATTTAGTTAGCCTCTTATCATATTCCTCTCTTATTTGATTTAAATAAATCCATAAATCTAAGTCAAATAAGTCACATCATCAAATCTCCCATCAAATTAATTAACCCTTGATTAATTTAATCTAATCTCATGTCACATCCTCTAGATAATGCAAGTTGCACATGAAAATAGATTTAATTCATTTATTAAATTCCTATTTTCCTCACAAGGCATCTTTTTGGAATATTCTCTCAATTTGAATTCAAAATTCCAAGTCAACATGTACATCCAACAAGGCAATAAATTCATCTTACATGTCCTTTGCCTTGAGCCAAGTGGCATTTATTGCATTTTCCCTTCCCTCTTACATGTCATTTCAACAAATTTGAATTTCAAATATTGGCATTTATTGGCACAAACCCCAAATCTTGCACAACCATCATCCATTCATAGCTTGACAAGTGGCACCATATCCTTGGATGAAAGTTATTCCCACATTGCTCAAATTTGGACTTTCATCCATCTTGAAATCCTATAAATGAAGAGCTCCTCTCCTCATTTGATCATCCACAATTTGAGTAAAGTTACCATGCTCAAATATCTATCCAAGTTTCACACCATTGAATTCTTAGCTAGGTTCTTTTGCAGATTTGGCTTGGAGTTCTCATCATTCATCATCAAAAGTGGATCAAATCTCTTCATCAAGTCTACATATCGAAGCTTGCAATCATAGGAATTGGGAAAGGGCCAAATTTCCACATCAAATTGGCACCAATTCCCCCATGGGATCAAGAGTTTTCTATTTAAATTAGGATTTCATCTTTGTTTTATCTCTTATATTGTGTTCTTGCATATTTTCATTCCTAGTTTGAATTGTAAATGGATTCCATGGGGAATCCTTATTTATACTTGCAATATCTAACTTAGGGTGTGTAATCTCTTTGTTTTGCAGGTACATAGATTTGGGCTTCACATTTTGGCACTAGAAGGAGGGCATGAAATCATAAATTCTAACATTTCCTCAAAATTTTTGTGTTTTCTTGACACATAGGAAATTTCGACGCGGGCTCCTCAGTGTCGCTATTTTTAGCGCTGTGAGCTTGTTAGCGTCGCTATTTTAGCGCCACGAGCTCGCCAGCATCACTATATAGCACCGCGCAAACATAAACTCCACCACTGGGCTCATCCTGCTAAGAAATTTCAAATTTTAAATTGCGCCGCTGGACTCGCCGATCTACAGAAGTTTTTGAAAATTTTTAAAACTTTGATGCTTTCAAAAACTGCGACGCTGAGAGAAAATAGCGACGCTATTGTGCTCTCTGTCCCGACACAGAGCGCCGCTGACTGGTAAAGCGGCGCTGTAAGAGCGACACTGGGAGGAAAAAATAGTGATGCTTTCACGAGGTGCGACACTGGAAGACAGTAAAAGGGAGAAATTAAATTTTTAGCATGTGCTTTAATTTATGATTGCTTCTTCCTCTATTTTCTGCTTTTTAATTTATGTGGTTTTTTCAGAATTTAACTGTTTTTCTTCTTTGTAGGTTGGAAGTCAAAAGCAAAGGAAGAAGGAGCACGGTGATGATATCTTGTCTAATCAAAGTGTTTCTAAACACTTGAGTGTTTGTTTAACACTTCCTTACAAATTTGTCATCCTTTTCTTTCTTTAGAAACACTAGCTTTCATTGGGGTTTAAAAAGGATTCTTTTTGTTTATTTCTTGCAAATGGATTTAAAAAGAATCTTAGGATCTACAACTTACTAGATTTTGTTTATGGATTAAATAATTGAACAAATGTCTTTCACTTGTGATTCGGTGCTCTAAAATGAACTCACATATTGCTTTGAGGGGTTAAAAAGAATAAGTGTAGTTGTGTTTTTCGTGAGGGCTTACTTAGACTAAAGCCATCGGAAAAGGACGTATACGCTTCTCTCACGCTTTATAGTGATCTTGAGAATCAAAAGGTCTTTTCCATGAATTTGGGTTAAGACAAAGCAATCACCTCCACACTTCAATTTGGGCTTAAAATTGAACAAACTATTGTGCGAGTGAGTGGGGGCATTTTCGTGTATATTCTCTCTCTTTGTTGCCATCAAAGATTGATCGAGTTACAAATTTTGTTCTTCATTCACTTTTGTTTATCTTAGAGGGCCTGCCTTGTGGGAAAAAGTAATCACCCAAGGGAACGACTCAACCGGTAACACTCTAAAAGCCAAGAGTATTTCTAGCCAGGATATAAATGTGGATATTGGAAGAAATGCCAATATCACGCGGTTGACTCCAACAAGATGGATCCGAAAGGGGACTCTTGCCACGTTGGGTCAACTCCTACGAATGGAAAGTCCTTACTAGAACTCATGTGCTAGAATTTTCCAAAATCCTTAAACTATTTGTTGGTGCAAGAACGGTCGTTCTGAAGCCGCCCCACACTTTTACGGTCTTCTAGTAGAAATGGAAAACATTTCGTGGGAGTTTCATGCGTGTTGATGCTTAGCTGCCCTGTATAAGTGAATGTTGTGGAGGGGAGCCAGTGGGGTCAAGCATCTAACCATTCGCTAGAGATAAGCGTAGCTGGACTTGTCCAAGTGGGAATCCAACAAATATTCTCTTTCGCATCCATAGGATTGTACTTATTCTTGTGTTACAAAATGCATTGCTTGATCGAAAACATCATGGAAACAAACACTTAACATTATCCAAATTTCAAACCCTTTTTGAGGACAAATACAATTGACTCAATCCATATGTTATTACTTTCCCTTGGGATTCACATCCTTAGAGGTTTCTAAACATTGGATTATATCTCAATTTGTCTTCTTAAGTAAACAATAGGAAACCCTTGCCTTAAGTTCATTAAATTTCCACATAACATATCTTGTGGGGTTTGAAGAAATTAAGACATTGGACATCTTAGTTTGAAAACCTAATTGAAGAAAGTTTTTTTGGTAAAATAAAGACATTAAGCAAAGCTAAGCAAAATGAACTCTCACATGTGTTGAAGACTCCAAAATCCCAAAAGCAAAAATCATTGATTGGAAAAGTGAGTGTTCAAAATGAAATCATTTCTTGGTTACAAAGGTCTTTAGGAAGCATTTACATGCTCTTCAATACCTAGGTCTAGGAAAACAAAGTGTACCTTTTTAGGTTCATCTTAGGATCAAAAAAAATCAAGCCTCTTTCATCCATCTTTCAAAATGTCAAATCCATCTCACAAATCATTTTTTGGAAAATCTTGAAATCATCCTTGATACTAGGCTTTGTGGCAAAATCAAAATCATCCAAAACATTGGGACAAAATCCTTGAAAACGTTTATCAAAACACCTTTGGCTAGGCATGTGTAGATGCATCCCTTTGCATATACTTAGTCAAAGTTATCAAAATCATCTTGTCTAACTTAGTGTATGTGGATGAATCCTTCTTCATATACTTAGTGAAACTATCATTTTATTTGGATAGGTGTGGGTAGATACATCCTTCTCCTCACACATATTCAAATCATCATCCTTTGAACAAAACTATCCCTTAGATCATTATCAAATATCTTAGGGTCCTTTTGTTCAAAATTCAAAACAAAGTCAAAATCAAAGTCAAGGACAAAATCCCAAAATCCGAAATCCAATCAAATCCAAGTCCTAAAACCTAGTGTCTCATTCAAGATTTATCAAAAGCCAAAAAAAAATCCATATCATCCATCCCTAAACATCATCATCATATCATCACCTTTGATCCTTAAGGCATCTTAAAACTTTCACTTTGGGACATAAAATAGAGATCAAATCCAAAGAATCAAGAGATTCATCTCCCATATTCTTGATCCCTATTTTATGGTCCAAACAAGATCTCTATACAAGAAGAGTATGGAAGCCGACAAAGAAACACCCGCTTCAAGTGATCTTAGCCAAACCAACACATAAATGAATCCAACAAAATCAAGCAACCCATTGGCCCTCTCATCATCACAACATCCCCAAGAAGAAAATCAAGGAGAGGACCTCACTTTCGGAATGTCTCACGAGGAAATGGAAGAAATGCTCCAAAATCTGGACAACCATAGAATCATCAACATCATGATGAGACTTAACCCTTCATTGTACAAGGGGCCAAGTTTCCTTCAGATTTTGATGTGAGTACTATCGTGGACACATCATTTCCTCCAATTTCATCCACCATCCCCATTTCATCTACACCCCCATCTCAAAACATCATGGAGAATATCCTGCAAATCACAACATCATTTGCTCCAACTCAACCCAATGTTAACAAGGGAAACACATTTCTCAATGCTCTTCAATCACATCCCCTTGTTAACAATCAAAATTTTGACGCAAACACCACCATGGAACAAAACATACTCAACAACCCATTACACAAAAATGTTCCTCTCACGTTACATTATGACCCATCATCAACATCTTTTCATGGAGCACCACAAACACCCCTTCTCACGAATTCACAAGAAGAGGGAGATATGTTCGGACTAGGGGGCTTATTTGACACCACAATGTTCTCACAATAACTCACACCTCTCACATTTCCACCTCTTCCACCATTGCCATTATCATCCACACCACTCATTGGTTTAGGGCTCCCTCCCCTACCAAGTATCAATCAAACCACTATTCCAACCATCAATCAAAGCATTACACCAAACGCCCAAAATTTGTCATTGATATCACAACAACAAACGTCAAACACACAAGCAATGGCAACATCATCAAACACACCCTTAACATCACAAAGCATGGTCTCACAAGGACCAATCACATCAATACCATTATCCAACATGCAAAATATCAACACAACATCATCATCTACCACCATTCCAAATCCACCACCACCTCCACCACCACCAATGTTCACCACATCAAACCAATTCGACGCAACATTACAAGCCGCTTTTCAAAGAGGATAACAAGTGCAGAAACAAAAAGCTGTGCAACAAGCCGCTCAAGTTGCCAAAGCTGCACAAGCTGCATTACAAGCACAACAAGCCCAAGATTTATTGCAACAACAACAACAAGCCGCCCAAGCTGCACAAGCATTGCAAGCACAAAGAGTCGCTCAAGCACAACTTTTATTACAGCAACAAGCCGCACAAGCACAAGCAGCACAAGCACAAGCCTGAGCTCAAGCACAATCTCAATATCAAGCACAACAAGCACAAGCACAAGCACAACTTCTTGCATAAGCAGTGCAATTGCAAGCATATCAGCAAGTATTAAAGCAATACTAAGAGCAACAAGAAGCAGCAGAATTGGCAACCCAACAACAAGCGTTGTTGGAACAACAACAAGCACAACAAAAAGTGTTGTTGGAGCAGCAATAAGCGCAACAACAAGCACAAATCCTAGCGCAACAACAACATGATCAACAACAGGCATCATTCTTACAAAAGCAAGTAGAAGCCTACTTCACTCTATAGAACATGCAGATACCATCAAACAATGCATCGACCAACCCATCCACCCAACCAACAATTCAAACACCCCAAAACACTTTCATCCCACCCCTTTGTCCCCAGAATGATGTGATGACACAACTCAGGTTTCTCTCGCAACAAGTGCTCGACCTTCAATCGGGGCAAACAACCAAAATGCAAAGCAACTTGTGTCCCTATCCATTTGATAGGAGCCTAGACATGAAACCATTCCCTAAGGGATTTGAAATCCCCAAATTTGACAAGTATTGAGGGATGGGAAACCCTGAAGATCACATCAGGGAATTCCAGGTTCATTGTATGGAGGTCGCATATGACGATACTTATCTGATGCGGCTATTTCCTAGAAGCTTGGCAGGTCCCACTATAGAATGGTTTTCCCGCTTACCATCAGGCATTAGAACATTCCAAGAAATCAGAGATGAATTCATCAAGAACTATGCATGTATCATCGCAATGGATGTCAGTCTCGAAGAATTATACGCTCTAAAACAAGGAAAGAATGAATCTTTTGCTTCATTCCTTCAACGATGGCGATCCAAGGCCAATCAGAGCAAGTGGACCATGCCAGAAGAACAACAAGTTTGCACAATCATAGCCAACCTTGAAAGCCGCCTGTCATTTCATCTCAAGGTCCAGGGAATCACCACATATGAGTAATTAATCTCCAAGGCACTTAGCATCGAAAGAGCCCTTGTGACCCAACCCGCCGAATCAACGTCATATCATGAACAACAAAACAACCACCCATCATCCAGCTACAATGATAAACCTCGCACGTGGGCGAGAAACAAAAACATCACTAATGATGGTGTTGTAGATGCCACGGTGGTCATTAGTGGTCTGCGTCAAAACACACCCACACAAAAAATCCAAACACCAAATCAAAACACTCATCACACAACACATCAACCCAACAATAATTCCACAATCAATAACCTCAATGACCAAAGATGACCACCTCAACGCAAAACTTATCCAAAATGAAAATACACCATGTTGGGGGAACCACTCGAGGACATCATGAAAAGGTTGATCGACGAGAAGCTCATCAAAGCACCTACATTCGAGAACTACCAAGAACCCGACGTCAAACCTCCTTGGTATAACGAAAATCAACTGTGTGAGTTCCACAAAATCAAAGGCCACACCACAAACAATTGTATGAGACTCAAGAACATCATCCAAGATCTGATTGACAAAAGAATCATAAACGTGGAACAACCTACGGGAAATCAGGACCTTAAAATCTACACAAATCTGATGCCGAATCATGGAAACAAAGGAAATATAAATGATAAAGGGAAGGGCAATATAAATCATGTCTATGAATCAGTCATTGCCTCGCTAAATGAAGACTGCATGGTGATCACTATCAAGGGTGCCCATGTCGAAGATTATGGAGTCACCACAAGAGGCGGCAAAGTCACCATTGTAGGATCATCCCAACCAAATAAAGTCCCTACATCAAGAGCCATTCCGTATAGCTACAATGTTGTAGACCAACTCAAAAGAATGCCAGCCCATATCTCCATCATGGAGTTGTTAAAAATCTCATCAGCGCATAAAAAGATCCTTGAGGAAGCATTGGCCTCATCCACTGTCCCTGCAGATCTCGATGCAGAGCAATTCCAAGCTATGGTCGCAAATATCATAACACCTAATCTCATTACATTTTCTGACCAAGATTTCCCCGCCCAACCATCTCACAACCGCGCACTTCACTTGGAAGCCATTGTAAACAAAAGCAAAATCAAAAGGGTCTTGGTGGATGGGGGTGCAAGTTTGAACATTTGTTCTCTTAGCCTCATCAACAGTTGGAAATATCAAAAGATTCCATCGACAAAGGCAAGGGCATCATAATCAGAGCATATGATGACCAAGAAAGAGTGTCTCAGGGCACAATTAAGCTCCCTATCCAAGTAGGGCCAACACTCATGGAAACCACATGTTAGGTCTTGGACCTCGAATTGCCATACAATATCCTCTTGGGGCGCCCATGGATTCATGTGATGAAAGCCATAGCATCAATCTTCCACCAATGTGTGAAATTCACACATAATGGACAAGAGGTTACCGTCCATGGAGATCCTAAGCCGTTTTCATATTGCAAAAATCTTGAAGCCAAGTATTACAAAATTCCCCAAGTGCCAAAAAATGATGAGGGACCATCCACACAATACATCGATCCCACCACTCTCGCGTCCACTTCTGCGACAAAGACACCCGCCATTCCCACCATATTCGACATCAAAGACTGGGACAAAATGACAATGGGCTCATAATACCTATCATGCCAGAGACGCGACCCATAAAAAATCTTGGTCTTGGATGTGCCACTCCAAGAATAACCATACGTGGCCGAAGTCCTCCGGTCAGAGCCGCTAATGTTTCTCCTCAGCCAATACTAGTACAAGTACACTCACCAATAGTCACAGGTAGGGACACACATAATTTTATAACTGAACCCTATATTAGTAGCGATGATGAAGATACCTTATCCAATCTACCTAGGCTATTCGAAGATACCACCTTGTGTATGATTAGTACCATATTCTTTGAACCAAATAGTCAAAATAATGAGATTCATTTAGTCTACCCCCAACTGATCGACTATGACCAACGAGGACCACTAGTTCTTGATACATTCAAAAATAATGAAGCGCTCTCAGAATTCATGGGATTGAGGGATAACATTCCAGATAGAGATCACAAGGAAGGATTTATAATGGAGTTGGACACACACGCCTATTACAGGGAAATGATTGAATCCTTTAGTTGTAAAAGTGAGAAACTAAGAATCATATCCAATTCCTTGAGTGAAAACCACACCGTGGCACTCTTTGAAAAGAAAATAGTTAAAAAAAAAGACGTATTCAATGGTGAAAACCTCTCTGAGGTGCCTGAGGATGAAGGATTCAATCTTCCCCTAAGAGCTATTCATCAAGAGAAGTCAGCAGTCTTGGCCAAAAAATTCAACCCAGTTAACCTAGGAACAGAGGAGACCCCGCATATCACATTTTATGCGGAATCAGTATTAACAAAAGAGCAAGAACTCCTAGCAGCATTCCTAAAGGAAAGACAAATAAAATTCACATGGAGTTATGCTGATATGCCAGGGCTAGATCCAGAGACAGTGGTTCATCACTTAGCGGTGTATCCAGAAGCAAAACCGGTCAAACAAAAGCTTCAAAAGATGCATCCTCAAATTGCTTTGTTAGTCAAAATGGAGCTCAAAAAGTTGTTAGATGCAGGATTCATACGACCAATTGATTATCTAGAATGGGTGTCAAATTTGGTACTGTTTCAAAACCTGACGGAGCCATCAGAATCTGTACGGACTTCAGAGATTTGAACAAGGCATGTCCCAAGGATGATTTCCCGCTTCCCAATATCGACATGATTGTGGACACGACGACAGGGCATGGGATGCTATCACTAATGGACGACTTTTCAGGATACAACCAGATTATGATAGCAAAAGAAGATCAACACAAGACGGCTTTCACTTGCCCATGGGGGACCTACTGCTAGAACATGATGCCATTCGGCCTAAAGAACGTAGGAGCAACCTATCAAAGGGCCATGACACTAATATTCCATGATATGATCCACAAAATAGTCAAAGACTATGTTGACGACATCCTAGCCAAGTCAAGGAAAAGACAAGATCATATAGCAACCCTAAGTGCTATCTTTGACAGACTGGAGGAATACAAAGTCAAAAAAAATCCCAAGAAGTGCGTCTTTGGTGTACAATCAGGTAAATTTCTAGGATACATAGTCTCCATGAGGGGTATTGAGGTGGATACAGCGAAGGTGAAGGCAATCCTTGAGATGGAAGCACCAAAGACATTAAAACAACTGAGAGGCCTCCAGGGCCAACTTCAATCCATCTGATGGTTCATAGCACAACTAGCAGACAAGCAGAACCCATACTCTTACCTACTCCACAAGAGGGTAGCATACAAATGGGATACAAAGTGTGAAGAGGCATTTAACAAAATCAAGGAATATCTACTGACACCTCCAGTGTTAATGCCACCTATCCCAAAGAAGCCATTGATCTTATATGTGTCAGCAATAGCAGCAGCCCTTGGAGCTCTCCTAGCTCAGCATGATGAAAATGGAACAGAGAGGTCCATCTATTATATCAGTAGGAAAATGGTCGTTCATGAACTAAATTACTCATTTATCATGAAAGCTTGCCTCGCCATAGTGTTTGCATCCCAAAAGTTCAGACATTACATGTTGGCACACAAGATAAAGCTCATTGCGAAAATTGATCCCCTCAAGTATCTCTTATCCAATGCAATTCTCACAAGCAGAATGGAAAAATGGGTAATGATATTGTTAGAGTACAACATTGAGTATGTTGAGTGAAAAGCCATTAAAGGTCAAGTTATTGCAAATCAACTAGCAGAAGCACCCATTTATTTTGAGAACCCTCTTGTCTCAAAATTCCTAGATGAATCCATCTTTAACCTCAATGTAACTAACCATTGGAAACTATACTTCAATGGTTCATATACATGCAACATGGATCAGGAGCTGGTGTCTTCTTCATCACTCCACAAGGGGACTGCATACTGAAGTCATACAAATTGGAATTTCCTTGCACTAACAACATCGCAAAATATGAGGCTTTGACTATAGGCCTCAGAATAGCAGTACAATGGAATATCATAGCTCTCAAGGTATATGGAGACTCTCAGTTGATCATAAATCAGGTCAATAATGAATATCAGACAAAGGATGACAAGCTAACCCCATACAAGAAATTGGTGGAGACTATAAAGGAATCCTTCATCGACATAACATTTGAGCAGATTGCAAGAATAAACAATAGAGCCACTGATGCCATGGCTACAATTGGGTCTCTAGTAGACATCCCTCACAACGTGCCAAAATACGAATTTTTGATTGAGCAGCTTCTCGTTCCCACATTTGAGGTACCAGAATCAGAATATGTGTGTCAAATCGTTGGTCCTGGCGATCCTTGGTATCACGACATCTACACATATCTTCACATAGGAGTCATACCTGCTGACCTACCATCGAGCCTAAAACGAACCTTTATCAAAAAGGCATCCAGATTTGTCATCCTAGGTGATACCTTATACCGTAGAAGCATAGAAGGTACCTTGCTATGCTGTTTAAATGCTGAGGAGGCATTAACCACTCTAACCTAGGTTCATAATGGTATCTGTGGCTCACACTTGAGTGGAATGACCATAGCCAAGAAACTACTGGGGCTGGGGTATTATTGGCCCACAATGGAGCAAGAAGCACATGATCATGCTAAAAGGTGTTTACAATGTTAGCAGCATGGGGACCTCATCCATGCTCCAGCTCAAGAGCTTCACCCGTTTATCACACCATGGCCTTTTTCGCAGTGGGGACTCGATCTCATTGGAAAAATCTCACCCACCTCGTCCAATGGCCACAAATTCATTATAACTAGAACTAAGTACTTCACAAAGTGGGTGGAAGCCATACCCATGATGTATATCACTAGAAAGTAGATCTCAAAGTCCATCCTAAACTATCTCATATGTCGCTATGGTGTTCCACAAGCCATTATCTCAGATAATGGGACACCATTTAAGAATTAGGATGTCTATGACTTGTGTGATAAATTCAAAATCCAACATCGCTTCTCCACCCCATATTATCCCCAAGGCAATGGCCAAGCAGAAGCCACAAAAAAAACCATCCTCAAAATCCTCAAGAAAATAGTCAATGACACAGGTTGTGACGGGCATTTGCAGCTTAACCCCGCCCTCTAGGCTTATCGAACCAGCATCTGCACACCCACAGGCGCCACCCCCTTCTCCTTGGTCTACGGATTAGAAGCTGTACTCCCCATTGAGATCGAGCTCCCATCCCTCTAAATATCATTGCAAAATCTCATCACTAATGAGGACTACTGGGTGTCAAGATTAAATGAGTTGGAGCTACTGGATGAGAGATGCATAGATGCTTTGAATCACTTACAAGTCTATCAGAATAGACTCAAACGAAGCTACAACAAGAGGATCAGAAGTAGGACTTTCCAAGTCAGAGAACTAGTTTTAAAAGAAAATCAGAAGAATGTCCCAAATCCCAGCAGCAAAGGCAAGTTTGAACCCAATTGGTTAGGGCCTTTCATCATCACAACAAGCTATAAATCAGGGGCATATCAGTTATCAACACCCGAAGGGGAACCTCTGCAAGAGCCAATAAATAGCTCCCATCTCAAAAAGTTTATGCCTAATTCTTTCAAGGTATAGAACCAAAATATCCAAAAAATAGAAAATGTCCTAAAAAAATGGTTACTTCGGTGAAAACCTGGCAAACAGGCTTCTTGGTAACAACAAAAAAAAAAAAAAGCAAGAAAAATCTAAAAAAAAATCAAAAAAGGATCAAAAAAATCATCCTCTAGTGAAAACCACTTTGGTGGCACTTTGGGCAAGTACCTTGGTGAAAACCTGGCAAACAGGTGCCTTGTGTAAATAAGCACTTTCCATCCACCAGGACCTTGATGGCTTGTTCATCATTATTCCTCCATTTCGCTCCCATCATCCATCACATTCAGGTCTCCATCCATCACTTATCCACTCGCGTTCGCACCATAGCTTGGTCCTATGTTCATATCATGATCCCTCCTAGTACTACTCGACCCATCCTCAAGGTCAGCTTGTCCTGCCTTTATCGGAGTAGTCTATTACAGCACACTGGGGGCACGTTCTCATCAGATCAAATTCTTGTATGGTTTTAAAATCCTCAAATTAGAAAATCCAAAAACATCAGATAATCAAAAAATCCAAAAACATTCAAAACATCAAAATCCAAAAATAGGTCAAAAAGTCATTCAAAAAGCCAAAAATAAGGTCGTCTTGTCAAACTATGTCGTCTCTGAGCTTGAACGTAGGAAAGGTTGATCTTTGATCATCCCCCAAGACATTTAGGTCTGTCCTATAGGAGTCTGTCATAATAAACTGACATCTCATCATGTATATCGTCATCTGTAAAATCGGTCAAGTTGTTAGTCGAACTACATGGTCTTTGCATGTATAACATAGGCAAGGCTCATTTGTCAATCAACCCTCGAAACCCCTAGGATAGGTCTTTAGGTTAGTATCTTGGTTAAAATCTCAGAAAATCCCAAAAACATTTGAAAAAACCAAAAATCAAAACATTTGTAAAACCTCAAAAAAATACCAAAAACAGCCTCAAAACATTGCAAAACATCAAAAACATCCAAATATTTGAAAAAATCCATTCACCTCATCTCGCTTACACCCGCAATAAGCACCATCCATAATAAACTAATCGTCATCGTCAACCTTTGGTGAAACAGTCAGAAACAAGTCTAGCAGTTTAAACACAGAACTCAAAATGACAGGTCTCAAGTCTAGTTCAGTAAGTAAGCAAGTTGGTTATCTCTTCGTATTGGTAACACATCATCTGAATTTTTCCCATATCAATAATCCCTTATAAATGAAATGACGTGCCGCCATCCACTAACATGTCCTAGGATGAATCCTTCCTACAATGGGCATTATCTTTTGGCAATAAGTTTCATTCATCATCTTAGAAAACTATCCCCTTCCGTTAGCGGTATTGAAGAGCATCAGTCTGCTTGTTTACTTGGTCTTTATCCTTTGACTTATCTTATATTGCACTCAGTCCAAGGACCTCTCAATGATATCCGAATGAAGGATATAGAGAGATAGGAATGGGGCAATGATCATTATCTTTTGTCTGTTGCGCTTGTTGGATGTTCTTGCAATATAACCTCGGTGAATACTTGCTTTGTTAGGCATATATGGAAGAGGTCTAGGAAAAATTGTTGACTATTACAGGGATAGGTTTACCTTTCCGTGTTTTGGTCTGAGGTGTCTGAAACTTCTGAAGTGCATCCTAGCAAGGTTTCCGTATGTCAGGTGTGAACAAGAATACTCCTATTTGATTGTCGAATCAAAGTCCATCACACTAGGTACCACGCCATCCTGGTTGTCTATACCCTGATGCATCGTTCCACGTGTGTTATCAAACATAAGAAAATCTAGCCCTTTGAAAATCCCAATTCCTTGGCAAGTAACCATCATCATCATCATCATCATCATAATTGTCTGCATTTGTGTCATCATGCATCTCGTTGAAATAATTTCTTTTCTTACTAAACCACGCTAACCAGGTACTATGATAGTTGCTCATCATCACCATCATCACCATCGATCCTGCATCCACATATCATTAGCATATTACATAAACACATCATATAGACATCATTAGCACATTGCATTGCATATCATATGCGAAACATCGCATTCTCATCATCATATAAATAGGTGCATCCATATCATCGCATTTCGCCCATTACATTGCATCTCATAGCATTATATTAATCATTGCATAAACATTGCATTTGTATTTCATAACCATTTCACATTACCATCTAAATCATCACATAGCATTTACATAATTCTTTTCATTTATTGCATAAATCATAAACAAATAGGCATATAAGCATTTAATTCATTACACATTAACATATCACTCTGCATTAACATATCATTGCATCACATACATCATTTAGGATAATAAAATTTGTTATTTTAAAAACATCTCATAAAACCATTTGCATCATATCACGACCATCACATCATATTACATTCATAAATCATCCCATAATTAAGTATTATACACATTATTGCACATCATCGCATCACATACATCATTGGAAATAAATGCATCCATAGGAACATCATTGCAAAGCATATAGAAGTAAATCATCCATGCATAAATAAAAGTACATGGTACATCTCATCAAAATCGACTCATATATATATCATATCATCCATATCACTGTCATAGTACAAAAGAATAAAATAATTGGATCACTATATGTGTATGTCAATCGGTACAAAATACCCATTAGGGCTATCAAAAATGGGCCCATAAGGCACAAAATCATCATATCCTCTGGATCACGGTCGATCTCCATGAATGCTGCCCTCTCCCCAGTCACCGTGACCCTCTAGTGGTCTCTGACTGGCCCGCTTTGAGTACTCTGGAACCCAGGCTACTTTATGTACATGATCGTGATAGGCCTAGCGATAGTACTCAGCCTCTCAAATGGCCTCCCTATAGGATCATACTGACACTGTACCCTGCGAGGACGGAGCGGTTGTCATACTCTATCTACTGCCTACGGCCCAACTCTGTAGCTGCCTATAGCTCTGTGACCTGTCACTGCTGTACAGCCTGATCTCTCTCTGCTCTGAGCTACTCTCTCTTAGCTCATGCTTGGTCCCGCTCAGCCGTCACTACCTGTACCTATTCCTGTAGCTACAAAATCAAGGCATCCCGTGCATTTTCTTGCCCTACTGGCTGTACCCATGGCTGTATAGGAACCTGACCCTCACCCTCAGCTCGTGGTGGTGGGACTGGCGGATCCTACTGTTGGTCTTGCATAGGGACATCTCCCTGACTTGGCAAAACTGGGGGCACCCCTGGTGGATCCTGTCGGATCTTGATCCTCGGACCTCGCCCTCATCCTCGCCCCCTGCCTCTGCCTCTGACCCTGTATGCCTCTAGATCCTCCCATGTAACAGTCAATCGTAGAGGGGGCCTGAACCAGTCTCTGTAGGCCTGTGTGATTCCTAGATCTGCTGGACCCTGATCATAAGCCCAAGGTCGGGCCACCAACTGCTGGAAGCTATCAACTGCCTCTGCAGTCGGAATACCTGGCCCCCATGCCACCTGTGTCATGTTGCGCGCAAAAATGGCCATGTAGCCATTATCTGGCCGATCCTACGGCTCTCCGAACTGACGCTGTACAAGTCCAGGTAGGTATCTCTCTATCATCATATGCTCTCGGCCCTGCATGTACCAATCCTGACGGCAATAAAAGAGTTGGGCAAGATTGTCGGCCCATCTAGGCCAACCAAGGTACATACACTAAGTAAAAATATGCATCTCATCAATGACCTGCCTCTAGTAGGGGATCTCGTGCTCTCCAGTGTGTGAAGGACACACCACCTCTGTACCGTGCCACTAGGGCATCCTCTGCCCCCATCGGAACCGGAACGACCCATGGACGTAGCACAAAAATGTGTTCTCATGCCCAAATATGCATAAGTGTCACGCCAGCTCCCAACGCTCTACCATCCACATATGCATACTCATGGAGATCCCTATAAAGTGAAGCCAGAAGGATGGGCCCCCATGCAAATCAAACCTGCCTGTCCCAGACCATCCTCTCCCAGCAATATCCCCATCCAAGACTGAAGTACCGCCCTCGTCTGTCTAGGGAAACCAAACCTGAAATGATCGCCGCAATCGCCCAGCGGAAGGGATGTGCTATAACTCTGTACCTCTCTAGCTCAATCTTCCTCTCGCAGTAGATGATGTCTTGAGTGGTGAGAACTCAGATGCAGCAATCGCGTCCCTCCTCCATGTCATGGTTCACCCGGCGGCCATGAATGGGCAATCATAATATGCGCTAGACGTCCTCCAGTGTGATGGTTGCCTCACCAGTGGGAAGATGAAACGAAGAGGTCTCGCTGTGCCACCTCTCAGCCAGCGCCGATAACATCCCAATGTGTGTGCGCATGGGTGCTGCATACGCAATATGCCATAGTCCTGTGTCTCTGAGTCGGTCCTGGCCCCTGTTGCTCAAGTCCCGTAGGACACTCGTCAAATCCTGTGACTGGTGCTCCCGTGAATAAAGCTCCCTGGGCCCGTCTTACATCACACAAAGTTGGCATGCTAATTTTTTTTTGGAAAATTCCTAACCTAACGCTCCAAACTGGCATCCAGTGATGTAGTTTGTGAAGGCGTCACAGTTTGAGTTTTCTCAAACTCCAACGCTGGACTCAAAATTTGGCCACATGGCACCGCCACGGCACACTTTGACTCCTAGCATCGCAGTTTTCATGAAAAGGGCACCGCTGCGACACACTTTTCCAAACTGGCCCGCTGAGTCTGAGCTAAGCCCGAGCCCAGCGGTGGAGTTTTTAAACTCCAAATTGCATCACTGTGGCGCCAAACAGCACCACTGTGGTGCAAAACAGAAAAAAGTGGCACACTTTAAACACCGAGCGGCTCTATAATAGCGCCGCTGGAGGCGAGCTCTCCTTAAAAGCAGTAATAAATGCAGTAAAATGAAAAATTTAAGCTAAGGTGAGGATCACATACCGGGGCACCGATGCCAGGTGGCCGCTGGTAGGTCCGAACTCGGTCATAAATGTGCAGAGGAAGTTGTCATTGCACCATATCGTTAGGAGGTCAGAGCTCAAATCTCAAGGTTGCTAGTGGAGGTGTGTGAAAATGACTTGAAAGTGACCCCTCAGACCCCTTTTAAGCCTAAAAATTAGGGTTTTCTGACCCTTTGGGCCCGTCCTACTAGGATTTTGGACTCCCCAACCCATTTTTGTCCGTTTAAGGCTTGTTTTTCATCATTTTATTGCATTTAGACATGTTTTTAGCCTCTCGGACCCCTTTTGGACTTGCTGGGCACTGTCACCTTTTTACGCGAGATCACCCAAAAAATTGAAATTTTCGTCCGATCTCTTGAGGGGGCATTATAATGGCATATTCTCTTGCCATGCAGTAGTGGGGCAAGTTTTTAAATATCAAAACTTTTTTGGCTTTGATCGAGATTGGTTATTCTTTGAACCAACACAACAAGTGCATTGCTTCAAAGAGGGGCAAAATGTAGACATCGAAAATATATTGATTGACATCATGCATCTGATCCTGACTTACTAACATCGTTTCTTCCTAAATCATCCCTCGGTCTAACCATTTAATCAAATTCCCTTATCTGATTAAATTCATCAATATTCGTCTCTTAATTAAATAAATCATTTTGTCTAATTAAGTCACTTTCTCTTGTTAATTAAATCAATCTATCTGATCTAATTATCCCTATTTAATTAAATAATCAATTTATTTGATTAAACCTCTAAAGTCTATCCATTAAATTAAATAAATTAAAACCTTATTGGATTTAATATAACACCATCCCTTTTAATTAAATAAATCAAAATCTTTATTTAATTAGCCTCTTATCATATTCCTCTCTTATTTGATTTAAATAAATCATAAATCTAAGTCAAATAAGTCACATCATCAAATCTCCCATTAAATTAATTAACCCTTGATTAATTTAATCTAATCTCATGTCACATCCTCTAGATAATGCAAGTTGCACATAAAAATAGATTTAATTCATTTATTAAATTCCTATTTTCCTCACAAGGCATCTTTTTGGAATATTCTCTCAATTTGAATTCAAAAATTCCAAGTCAACATGTACATCCAACAAGGCAATAACTTCATCTTACATGTCCTTTGCCTTGAACCAAGTGGCATTTATTGCATTTTCCCTTCCCTCTTACATGTCATTTCAACAAATTTGAATTTCAAATATTGGCATTTATTGGCACAAACCCCAAATCTTGCACAACCATCATCCATTCATAGCTCGACAAGTGGCACCATATCCTTGGATGAAAGTTAGTCCCACATTTCTCAAATTTGGACTTTCATCCATCTTGAAATCCTATAAATGAAGAGCTCCTCTCCTCATTTGATCATCCACAATTTGAGTAAAGTTACCATGCTCAAATATCTATCCAAGTTTCACACCATTGAATTCTTAGCTAGGTTCTTTTGCAGATTTGGCTTGGAGTCCTCATCATTCATCATTAAAATTGGATCAAATCTCTTCATCAAGTCTACGTATCGAAGCTTGCAATCATAGGAATTGGGAAATGGCCAAATTTTTACATCAAATTGGCACCAATTCCCCCATGGAATCAAGTGTTTTCTATTTAAATTAGGATTTCATCTTTGTTTTATCTCTTATATTGTGTTCTTGCATATTTTCATTCCTAGTTTGAATTGTAAATGGATTCCATGGGGAATCCTTGTTTATGCTTGCAATATCTAACTTAGGTCGTGTAATCTCTTTGTTTTGCAGGTACATAGATTTGGGGTTCACAGTTGACTTGGGTTGAAGTGGGCCAACATGTGTGTTGTTTGGGATCACATTGGAAGATGAATAATAAGATTTTTTGGTTCTCTTTATCTTCTAGATAGGAACCCATTATGTTTTTTGTGGCTAACTTGTTGAAATTATTGTTTGTATTCTTTTATGTCCAACCTAATTGATGTTTTGAGATATTGTGGAGGATATAGATGCAAGAAAAATTCAACTGCAAGAGGTGGAGTGAGTGGTGGTGTGCGAGCATGGAATGAAACAGTGAGTTGTGAAAAATAGAAGAGAAATTAGCTTTAATGCCTCAATCAGTAGAGTGTATTATTGACATATGTTGTAATTCATAATCTTTCATGTATCCTACTATGAGATATTGAATCTCATTAGGTCCTTGTAACTTGTATCGTGCCTTAGGGTTGTGCACCTTAGTATTGCAAGTCCCTTGTATCTTTCCCTAAGGTTGTGTGCCTTAGTTTGCAAGTCCATAGGCAATGAGCCTTAAAGTTATAGTTGTGTAAGCAATGGGCTTCTATATTGAGAGATTTCTCTCTCTGGTTTCTCCTTTCTTAAGTTTTCCATGTAAATTTGGTGTTTTCTTGTGTGTGTGTGTGTGTTCATTACCTTATCTTTCATTGCTTCTAATTAGATTAAGTGTTTTTTATCTATGAATGAGTTGTTGATCTTGCTAAGAGTCTGAATTTGTATATTGTTGAAAGGTTTATGATTTGGAAGGGTTTAAGGTTTTTGAGGATACCAATTCAGCCCCCTCTTAGTATTCGAGTGTGTTCAACATACTTTGGTACCATAGTGTAGGAGGTTTCTATTTAAATTGTTAAGCTCACAATTATATATACTAGCACATAATTCTAAAAAGAAAATGTAAGGTATTAAAAGTTTTCTTTTTATTTAATAATAAGAAAGTGAAGTCCTATCAATAAAAAACTATTGAAGTTCAATATTTGGTGGCTAATAACTCATGCTAGTAAGAATAGAAAATGGAATCAAAGCATGTTGTTATTTATCTTCTAATTTACTCCTTACATTTTTATAATTTAAATTTGTTTAGTTTACACCCAATATCATGTTGGAAATGGGTTTGTGTAGGATCATGGGGGTCCAAACTAGACCCTTAAGTGGCAATGAAAATTCAGAAAAATAGACTTAGGCAACTAGACATAAAAATTTGAATAATTTATTAACATAATTTTGAAAGTATGTAAGAACAAAATTTGTAGCAAATTGAATATAGTTTCTAAGAAACTATTCCTTTTTTAGAAAAAAGCAAACTTATTTGGTGTAAAATTTTAATTTCAATGTAGTAGTACTAGTTTTTTTAGGAAAAAATAAAAAGTGGGTGTATGTCCGACCAACCTAAGTACATGAAAAGAAAATATATTTATTTGAAACCTTCAATATAAGTAGAGGACACATATCCAGATGTGCCACAATATTTTTTTTATTTGTTTGGAAGTAAATAATTAGTTATGAATTTTTTATTAAAACTATTTAAAAATATTAAAACTTGTTTGTCTGACCACCATAACTTGGCCAAAAAATTATGAAATTCAATTTTTCTTTTTTTTTATCCTATAGTATGGGAATCATAGAATGTGCTACATCTTTTGGGTTCAAAAAATGTGAAATCGTTTAAGAATTATAGATTTTTTTTAATCCACCTATCAATCAAGACTTTAGTTAGATTGTATGTATAAAATCAATAATAATTGTCGATTTAATTCCAAATAAGGCATATTTTATATTTTTGGAAAGCTAATTTTTTTCTCAATAAACCCTTTACATTTCATAAAATTTGGATAAGAACAAAGTCGTCAACCACTTTCTTGTCATATCACCACTTTTTGGACCCCCATGATCCTACACACCCAAATGGTCAATGAAAGTATTACCTAATTTCTTATAAGGAATAGAATAATGAGGTAGAAAATAAAATTAATTAAATTGATGTAGGAGCATCAAAGGGAAAATGGCAATCTTGTGTCACCAAAAATATTGTTGTTTCAATTTTTTTTTATTTTCAATAAGGGCTTAGGAGTTAGGAGAATAAATATTTTAATTTGCAACATTAAAATTTTCTCTTGTGGTGATTTGAAGATATAAATTTTGAAGGAGTTATGCTTTGATAAATGTTTCCAAAGTATTTCCAAAGGGGAATAATATTATTGGGCATTCATTTACAAGAGGGGACCACTTTTCTGACATGTTCTTGCATTATCATTTGCATTCCTTGCATGTATTTGCATGTTGTTGCATGTTTGGGTTGTAATTGTGAGATTTAGTCTCAGTAAAATGACCATAACTTTCTCATACGATAACTAAATCAAGAATTTCAAAATGATCCAAAAAGCTGGAAATGAGGTACACCAAAATAAGAAACCATATTAAAAAATTCTGATGAATGACAGAGTAATGATAGGCAAAAAGTGACGGGTTTTTTTTTTGGTGGTTTAGTGGAGGTTGATTTGAGAAACCAATAGTGGTTTCTTCTCACAAAAATTTATATATTGAGGCATTTTTCAATTGAAAAGTTGGCTTTGGAGGAGTTGCAAATTTTGTAATACAAAAATCCCATGTTGTAGGGGAGCTTATGAGCTTTCACATATTGTTATCCCAATTCATATTTGCTACAATAAAATATAGTGTTTTCCTTCTTGCATATGTTGTGCTATTTTGAATTGTGTTATGAGTTTTTAGATTTATAAGGTATTTTTACTACATTATAAATTAATTTTCTCTTTATATTCATATATATAATTTAGTAATAAATTTAGCATTATCAATATAATCTGAGGATATTTTAAAATTTATGTATATGAGTCAAAGAATTATGTTTATAATCATACATTTTAAACCAAGGAACTAAAAATATCATTAGTAATATCTAATCAGGTATTTCATACATGAGTATATTATGTATTAACTCATTTGATAGATCTATTTAGAGATATTTACGTTAAAAAATGTAACATTTTTATCATGCCCTTCAACTAATTTATGATGTTTAATAATTGGTAAAAAACGTTGAGGAATTTTGAATGAGTCATTGAAATATATTTGGTCAAAGAAGGAGTGGAGGGAAAAATGAAATATTACCAAACAAAGGGGAGATGAAAACACACTATAATATGAGTGGAAAAAGGGAAAATGTATCAGTATTGTACCTTATATTGGTATGGCTAATAAAGTTATAAAAATTGGATGTGTCACTATGGATGTGGTAGGCAAGTGTTGGACAATATAAAGGATTTGAGTATAATGAATTTTGAAAATAAAAATAAGAGTAATAGATGATGGTTAGGGATGAGTTGGTTGCAATCATGTAGGTAAAATATATGACCTAGTGAAATATGAGTTATAAGGTCTAGGTGGTTAGGTGATGAAGGGCACTCCCCTTACATTCTAAAACTCTCAACAAAAAAATATAATTGTACAAACAAAATGCAAGAAGGAAGCAAAGATTTTCTATTATTACTAAAATGAAAATGAAATTACAACATTACAATTTCCATCACATGGGCTTTCTAATTACATAAATCTACAAATCTACAAATTAGATCCACCATCTATGTTGCTCTGCCCTCCCCTTTGTAATCTCCATTCACATCCCTTATTTCAAAGGTGTAACCTCTCTAGAATCTTTTGGAAAGTGTAACTTCCTCAAGAAAATATTTTGAAATTTTATTAATTTTGGTAGTACAACTTCGTGGGGTCATAACTTTTGATCTAACTATTGGATTTTCAATTATAATATATTTTCATAAATGTAGTTCCCCTCATACTATTCCCTATTAGATTAGTAGTTGATTTGTTAGGATAGGATATTATGCCACTTTGTTTGATGTTGGACTCACTACTATGATGATTGTTTGATGATACTTCTATTACTTGAGTTTATACTTATGTTATGACTAGTATATAGACTTATTTGATTATGTGGATTAATCTTATTATGAGCATTATGTGATTATGTAATCATGGTTATTATGTGATTATATGGTTTATCTTGTTTTTTATGCAATTGATTGTTATGAGTTTATGTGGTTACTTGTTTGATGTGTTTGGGTGAAAGGGACTGTGCCACATTAATCACTTGTGAGTACCCTTCTATGCTGCGATTTCCTTTCACAATGTGCCTGATTGTATGATTATGTATATGCTTGATTGTTTGGTGTGTTGTAGGTTGTAGGTACCAAGCATCGACTCCACCTGAATTGGAAAGTCTGAGTGTTCCTTAAACCCAATGAAATAGTTAATCGGAGATAATATTTGGTTCATTACCTCATCAATGCCATCTGATGTCTGTGGTCAATTGGTCTTGTTTTTTTGACCCTAATTATGGTTACTAAGTAATTGTTGTTTATATTTGGTTTGCTTAATTTAAATTTGTTTATTAAATGTTGTTTTTGGTTAATTGATTCATTAAATTAAATTATTAAGTAACTTGAGTATTTTGGTAATTAAATATAAATATATTTATTAATAATTATGGTTTATAATAAATTTAAAAGTATAATGTAATATTAAATAAAACAAAATAAAATTGAATTATAATGAAATGTGATAATGATAAATAGTAAAAATAATTAAAAAGATAGAAATGTTTTCTATGTTGCACATGCATAACTTCGAATTGATTATAGAAAAGAAACTTGATGTTTTTATTAGATATTTTAGAGATTTTATTAGATTTTTGGATTTTGAAAATCAAATAGCCTTCTTTTTTGTAAATAATTATCTTTTCGAGATATTTTCATTAGGATGATTTATTTTTATTTGCTGGAAAACAAGAAGAAGAAAATTTGTTTTGCAAGATAATTTCTTATGTTGTAGATTTTGTGGGGAATGATTGGAAGGATTGATTGAGGATTTTGAAGAAGTTGTTGTTGTAGAAGATTGTTCTTAGCATTAGACTTTTCATCCCATCTTGCATTGGAACCAGGTTGGCTTTGTTTTGTTCTTTGTCTCATTTCTCCAATTAATGCAATTTGAATTCTCTCTCTATTTGTTGAAAATGATTGTTTGATTGTTTGAAAGTGTTTCTGAATGCTTCATAAATTTAATGACTTCAAGTTCTTCCTTGCAAAAGTTGATCTTTTTCATATTCTGCAATCATTGTATTCTTGAAAGATTTAAATCCAACTTGTGCATATTTTGCAACCATTGTGTTCGATGAGATCAAATCCATTTTTCACTTCTAATTGCATTTGCTTGGAAATTTCTTGTCTCTCAACAAGTTTATTTTGTCCATAATTTGCAATCGATGCATTCTTCAAGATAACATTTTTTTTTCTAGCCAATTGCTTTTGCTTGAAAGTTTCACAGACATCTAGCATATCTTTTATTTCTTTCCCTTTTGGCTTATTGTTAATAATCTAGAAACCATTGCATTTTAGCTATGTATTGATTTATTCCCGCTGTTGGGTTTTGTGTGAATGGTCAAATCTTTTCTTTTTTTTTGTTGGGTGCTATGTATTTTCTATTTTCGAGTCGCGAAATTTTCTAGTCGGCTTCCTATTTGGGTGTTAGTCTGTGGGCTACGTATGGCACCAGCACTAGCCATAGCCAACAACTGAATGCCTCTTCTCTTTCCCAGCAGACTTTCCACTTAGCATGAGTTATAGGTCAAAAATCTGTCTTTCATCGATGCCGAAAAATGCGAATAGGATTTGGTTTGCTATGCTTTGTATTCAATGAATACTCTTTTATGGAATTTGATGTATATACTGGCATTGATATTCATTGGTTATGTTTTTCATATTTGACATCTGATTTCATATTTTAAACTACGTAGTACATATAATACTTGTAGTGCATTTTAATTTGATGAATATCCTTGAGTATGGAATTCGATACTCACATTAATGGATGGAATTCAATGTACCTATATTTGGATTCTTTGTCTTGGTATTTTCCAAAAAGTGATCTTAGTTTCTGCATATTTTATTTGATGTATTGGAGTCGGCCTACAATTCCTTGTATTTGGTATATGGTTATTCTATACCACAATCTACGATTTCATTTATTTTTTTCTCTAAATAAACTTATTTCTGTGTAATATATTTTACATTGGATCCTCTATATTGGGATTTCGTGGAGCATGGTATATGTTTAAGATTCAATGAATACACATTAAATTTGGTGTTGATACCTTATGTTCGATGAAAATGCATGTATCCATCAATTTGGTATTCTGTGTGTGTGAGAATATATATGTATATATATGTGTAAAAATATATGTTCATCCCATTATAATTTGAAAGATGGTATTTAATTGGAAGCTACACTTATATATATTTATATGTGTATTAAGGTTCTAATAAAAGAATAATTCTGCATATGTAAATAGTTGATTATGTTTGATATGTAAAT
Source organism: Sequoia sempervirens (assembly GCA_007258455.2). Classification (NCBI taxonomy): domain Eukaryota; kingdom Viridiplantae; phylum Streptophyta; class Pinopsida; order Cupressales; family Cupressaceae; genus Sequoia; species Sequoia sempervirens. Next base: position 38,817 of record VDFB02355107.1, read on the forward strand.
TAAGTATTGAATAGGTCAAGTTGATTTACTTAAATTCAATTAATTAAAAGGGTTTGATTTATATCTTATATAGATAAATAATCTTTTAATTGAAATATGGATTAAGTGGAAATGAACAATATAAAATGTGGAAGTGATGTATTATATGGATTTGTTCTTGGTCACATTGGTTATTTGTGTCCTTGTTTTAAATAATGTGTTTGATTAGTGAAATTATGGTGATTTTGGGTCATTGCCTTAAAGTGGGAGTCTTTAGTGCAAAGTGGATAAGATTGGCTTCTAGAGGTTAGGAGGGAGTATTTTTTTTTGCATGAGTTTTATGTTGGTTTACATCAAATTGGTTGGTATTGTGTTTGAGATGTGCACAAGAGGGTCCATGCCTTGCTCTGAGTATTCATTCTTGTGATTGTGATATGTGGGAAATATGGTCTATGCTTTGCTCTATGTGTGAGATTTATGTGATTAGGTTAAGTGTGCAAGATGGTAAATGCCTTGCTTGTTGTGTAGGGTTTACTAGTTGCAATTAGGGGGAGTGGATCTCAATGGGGGCCGAATCCCAAAGTGGTGACCAGGACAATCCATTCTAGAGTTTCTTAATCCAATGATAACCTAAATAATGAATTGGGGGGATGGGTAATTTTCACATAAATAAGATAATGGATGTCTCACCCATGCCTATAGTGCTCGTTTAGGCTAAGGATGGGTTGACAAGGCCTGGTTGGAAAGATCAACTTCCTTGTCCTCATGAAAGGAATGTTGGTTCTGCATGTGTCACCCTATGGGGTCAAGACCTAGTGAGAGGTATGATAGACAACCATAGATGGGGACTGGGGTCTAGTGAGAGACTGCCAAGATAACCCATGTCAGGACCATACAATGAAACTCTTCCCTACTGCAGTCTAGCATTCCCTAGTGGTATTTTCTCCTTTTGTTGTAGGTGTGCCTCTGGAAGCAATGTTGTGTTATGTGGTGTTGTGTTGGAGCCATGTATAGCCCTGTTTATGTTAGCCTATTGTCTTCTTGATTGTTTGTTGTAGTGGGAACTTATGTTATCTCCTAGCATGGGGGTGGACCTTAGGGTTCCAGATGGTCTAGAGGTTGGTGTTTTTTCCTCCATTGGGTTTCCTTGTCATTTGTTCATGTGTGTGGAGGTTGAACCTTGTGCAACGGGATCCAGTTCATGATTTGGTTCAAGAAGATAGTCTTTTATGTATATGTTCCAAAATTTTATATTAGTTGTATCATTTATTGTAATCTAATGTATTCTTCCCAGTTGTATTTAGGGAAGCATTAAATTGTAAATAATGTAGCAACGTAACAGATCATAATGCACTTCTCATGTAATGTAATTTGTATATACATTTGTTAGAAATAATCTTAATGTTATTTATTTGATGATATGTTATGGAAATGTATATTGTAAGATCATTTAATGTGATGGATTAAAATAACTTTGATTAATAAATAAATCATGTTAACATAATTGTTAATGAAATAATTCTAGTTCTTAATTATATTTGTGTTATTAATGTAGTCATGGAACCTTAGAGGACTTAGGTTAGATTATATGTTTAGATATGATATGCATTTCACTGTTATTCTTAAAAAAAAAAAATAGTTCTGTTCTTAGGCATGTTTGTGTTGTCCTTTGGGGTTCCTTGGTAGGGCGTTACAATAAAGCTCTTGAGAAGGCACATACTTGACTTTTTTTTTCCCAATTTTTAGGCCCATATGGAGCCTCTAAGTGCTTTAAAATTGGCTTCAAATATTTTAACAATATTTTCAAATTTTGAAATTTTAATATCTCTCAAATGACAAATGATATTGAAGTGATTTCGTTGGGTATGTGCAAGATCATCATGGAAAAAATAGGCCCTTACGTGGCAAAAAATTCAGAAAAATAAGAGTTAGGCAACTTGACGTAAAAATTTGAATAAGTTATCTATATTATTTCAAAAATATGTAAGAATATAATCTATAGAAAATTGAATGTAGTTTCTAAACTACTAGGTTTATTTTTTTAAAAAAATCTATTTGGTGAAAATTTGAAATTTCAATGTAGTAGTACTTAAATTTCAGGGAAAAAATAAGAAGTAGGTGGGTATGTGCAGGATCATCATGGAAAAAACAGGCCCTTAAGTGGCAAAAAATTCATAAAATTCAGAGTTAGATAAATTGACATAAAAATTTGAATAAGTTATCTATATTATTTCAAAAATACGTAATAATAGAATTTGTAGAAAATTGAATGTAGTTTCTAAACTACTAGGTTTATTTTAAAAAAAAATCTATTTGGTGAAAATTTGAAATTTCAATGTAGTAGTACTTAAATTTTAGGGAAAAAATAAGAAGTAGGTGTATGTTTGACCTCCCTAACCACAATAAAATAATAATTATTTTTTATAAGATTTTAGATATAAGTAGATGACTCATGTCCCGATGTGATGCATATTTTTTTGTAATTTTTTTCCAAGTAAATAATTAATTATGAATTTTTTATTACATCTTTTTAAAAAATATTAAAATTCCTATGTCTGACCACCTTAATTTGGTCAAAATTTCATGAAATTCATTTTTTTTATCCTATAGCATGTGAAGCATAGAATGTGATACCATTTAAAAGCTATATATGTTTTTCAATCATCCTATCAATCAAGATTTTAGTTGTAATTCAAATAGAAAATGAATAATAATAATTTATTAAATTCAAAGTAGAGCATAATTTATATTGTGGAAAGCTAAGAATCTCCTTTAAAACCCTTTTCATTTCATCAATTTTGGGTAAAAAAAATAGTCATCAGCCACATACCCCATTGTATCGCCACTTTTTGGCCCATCATGATCCTGCAAATACCCAGGTGTTTGTCTGACCACCCTAACCGCGATAAAATGATAATATTTTTTTATAAGATTTAGATATAAGTAGAGGACTCATGTTCAGATGTGACGCATATTTTTTTGTATTTTTTTTCAAGTAAATAATTAATTATGAATTTTTTATTACAACCTTTAAAAAATATAAAAAACTCGTATGCCTGACTACCTTAACTTGGTCAAAACTTCTTGAAATTTAGTTTTTCTTTTTAATCCTATAGTATGTGAAGCATAGAATGTGACACATGTTTCGGATTCAAAAAATGTGATACCGTTTGAAAGCTATAGATGTTTTTCAATCATCCTATCAATCAAAAATTTAGTTGTAATTCAAATAGAAAATGAATAATAATTATTTATTAAATTCAAAGTAAAGAATAATTTATATTGGTTTAGAGCTGAGAATGTCCTTTAAAAACACTTTTCATTTCATCAATTTTTGGGTAAAGAAAAAGCTGTAAGCCACATACCCATAACATTGCCACTTTTTGGCCCATCATGATCCTGCACATACCCTGTTGCCTTGGCTTCAAATTACCATTCTAAGGGTCTATGTAAGATTTCATATCCATTTATGTATAAATAAAAACTTACTAAAAATAGTAAGTTTCCAAATTTAGCCTTTATTGAAAAGAAACAACATTTTTTTTTGGTTCAAGATGCAAGATTTCTCTTACATCCTGGATGCTTCTGCATCATTAGGATACATTTGGGTGCTCATAGATAAACTATTGGTAGGTTAATGATGTATAAAAAGTAGTTTTTAGGATAGGGGTGATAAGATCAAGGGTTAACTATGAGTATGTGAATGATCAATAGAACCCAGAAATTAGGAAACATGATCCATCATATTATAAGACTATTTCTCTTTAGAAACTTACCCTATAGAATTAATTATATTCATTCCACATTTATTCTAAGTAAGAAGTAGGACAGTAAGAGTTTCAATAGATAACTAAGTAGGCATTTCATCACTTATTATAGCAAGTTGACTATATAAATATTTTAAGTTTTCAACCATCTCATTTTATTTTATTTTCTTAACATTTTCAATAAAGGTTTCATGGTCATCATATTATTCTTATGAATAATGTTTCCTAATAAGAGGCATAAAGAAGAGTAGTAATCCCTTACCTAATAAGAACATAGGAGCTTCCTAGGCATGCAAATATTAACAAAACACTTTTGTAAACTAAAGATAAATGTAAAAAAAATAAGAAAATGAAAACACTTTTTTTTCCATAAATTATAGGCATTGAAGTTACAAGGTCACTAAAATGATGGTAAATAAATCACTTACTCTAAATAGGGAGATTTAAGGTCTCACTGTAATATACCAAGTTAAACATGGAACATAAGGGGGTGAGACTTGAGTAAAAGGATAAGTATAAAATAAATGAGAGAAATAAATAAAACTACTTATAAAAAATAAGGAATTCATCATTATTTTACATTGATGAAATTTTTTACCTTATTCACTAAACAATATATTGTGACAAAAAATAGAATTTGATATCTTGTCTAGGAATAAAGATTAAGAAAATAGGATAAAAATATTTATAATTTTATGTTTGAAATGGCATAACCATGTTAAGTGTCCTAGGAAACTCTACATATCCTATTCTAACTAGTGTGACCTTGTTTAATGATGATGTAACACATTCTATAATGAGACTGCATCCTTTGTACCTATCACTAAGAAAGGGGTTATGTTAAAAACCATGATGGAGCTTATTCATAATAAAGAGGATAAATTTTAATTCCTTGGTATTACTCTAGCCCCTTAGAAATTTTACTAAGGTTAAAAAATATCAAATATTGATGTAAATAGTGTTGTAACTAGTTTGATTGAGGTAGATCTAAAACTAAGACCTATGTGACAATAAATGGATTTTGTAGTGAATGCTTTATGCTAGCAATCAATGATCCTAATGACTTGGGATATTTCATTAAATATATCTATCTATATTTTTGATTTAATATTGAGGTCCATAGGATAATATTGTAATGCTTATATTCCAAAAAAATAGATTAGAAATGGGGAACTATAATTCAAAATAGGAAAAATAGGCTATATTGTGAAACTAATCCAAGGAATAAATCATGCCATAAAATAGAAAAGGTTAAAAAAGGACCAGGATGCATAAGTTTAATGTGTGGTAATTAGAAGTGACATGTGTCTAATGGGTTAACATGATTGTAGGTTAATATGCTAAATAATTCAATTTGAATACTGAGAATTTTTTAAATAAAATACATGTAAAGTAACATAAAATTAATGGATGAGAGTGTAGGTTGTGAAGTTTTAACCTTATTATAATTATTTTCTAAGGAGATAGCCATCCAAGATCAAGAAGGTTAAAGACAAGTAAAAATAATCGTAAGAATAATATAATAGAATAATGTTATTATTCAAGGATACAATATGAAAAAGGAGATATAAGAGAGATTGAATTTCTCAAATGAGAGATACAATTGGGTATGTATAGCGTAAACTACCTTGATATATGAATGCACATTAGAAAAGTAATAGTCACATGATGTAAGTTGAACCTACTTAAGTAGATAGCTACCTAGACAAGTTTATCCTACTTTAAGTATGTGTAAAGTGATAAAATAAATAAACTAATTAACCAATGATTATAATATATAAATATAAAATACCATTATATGTTAGGAAATCTCTAATAATACTTTATCTATAATTACTACTTTAATATTTATTTTTAACATTTCATATAGACTAAAACAAGAAATTCAATAAATCAAGTTTGAAATTATTATATATGGCATTCTATTTCCATCTATCCTTTTATCCTCACTCCACCAATAGATTCTAGAATTCAATAAAATATTTATAAATTAATTTTCAACTACAAATAACTATTGATTTAAGAAACATATATACTTAAATAAAACATAAAATTATCATGTTTTCACAATTCAACTAACACTCCTAACTCCAAATAAATTCTAAAGCCACCTAAATATATGTTCATAATCAGTAATAAATACATGTTCATATTATTTATTTCTAATTGTATATTGTTCACTATATTGTAAATTTATAATAACCATGAGTTATGTGGTAATAACAATATAGCATATTCAAAAAAAAATAATAGACTAGTGCATTGGAAAAAGGGAGAAAAATTGTTACATATCTCCTATTTGATGTGAATTCAACTATTACATGTGATGGTTGTGTCCATGTATATAATAATTTTCAAAATTAAGATATAACAATTTTCAAAAGAAAGATACAATGAATTTATTAGGAGAACACTAACTCTTAAAAGCTTTATTAAGAGTGTTGAAATACATTTTTATTTGAGATGTGGTGCTAGATGGTTTTCTTAAAAGACCCCATACAATGAAACTCCCCTCTTCCCAACAAAGAAGTCATGCTCATAAATATCTTGTCCCTAGTACCATGGAACACCTAAGGGTCAGATTTCATTATCGTGGGAATTTATTCCTTCTTTAGAAATGAATTTAGTACTAAAATAATTTGGTATAAATGAATTAATGTGGATGAAAATTATACAAACTATTTATTCATCAATATGTTCTAAATACAAATAAAAAATTTACATGATCCATTTACTAAATTGATTCTATTGGAAACTATTGCTATAATACATATTTTCATGGGTTCAATGGGTGCATGTTGAATTGCACCTTGTCTAATATCCACCCCTATTAATAAGAGTCTACATCATAGATACCTCCAGATGTGATTGGTCTTTCAGGAGATTGGATAGTTGTATTATATTTTTTCCTCATCCAAACTAGAACTATGATAAATGCCAACATTAGAATTGATCCAGACACCACTACTACAATAATAATATTTCTTGTGGTCCATTTTTTGGTATCATGGTTCTTAATTTCTAGAGGAGGTGACACTACTAAATCACAAGTATCACAACAAATGAGTTCTGTCAAAGTTTTATTGCTTTTGACTCCACAAATTGCTCTTGAACCATTACAAGATGGACAAACACTTTTTGTTACCTGCAAATATTAGAAACTAGAAAAACTTAATATTTGAATTTTAAGAAATGAAGTACAACAAGACATAGATAGTTTTGGTATAATTCTAAAGGTATCTCTTAGGATAAAATAATGTAGCTAGAAATTATAAAAGAAAATGAAAAAAAAAGGTTCTTACCTCAACAATACTAACTGAAGCATTAGGATTGGTGGGACGACTAGAAGAACGATCCCCAAGAGCATTGGGTAGATCTTTTAGGACCGATTGCAAGATAATATCAATTGCTGTGACCCCCACTAGATGCCCCTTTGGACTGATGACTACACTTCACAAGATAAATTACATTTAATACGTCACAAGAAGTCACTTATATATAAGAATATAATATGCTTAGTATCATCTTAATATTATTACCTTGGTAGGATACAGTGATGATGTTTCCACGTCCTTGAAAATCCACATAGAACTTGGTCCAATATGGTGTGTTATTTAATGATGCATTGCGTGCAAGTGCCATGAAGTTGAAGAAGCTATTTATTTGATACAAGGGATTGTCAAATTTTGAATTTAAATTTTCAAAGTAACCACTAGATGCATTAGCAAGATTTTTGAGATTGTCAGATTGAGCATAACTGTATATCAAAAGTTTTCTAGAATGATTCTTTAGCATTTGAGATACTTGTTGTATATCTGCTACTTTTAGATCAGTGGCAAATTCGCCATTTGTAACCAACAAGATAACCTGAAAAATACCATTATAATGCCCAATTAACCTTCATTAATTTAAAAAAATAAAATTATATCTTAAAAAATAATTATGAATTAAAATACAACTTACCAATCTACTTCAAAATTCAACATTTAAATAATTAATAATTAATAAAAAAAATTTATTTAATTTAAAAATAAATAAATAAATACAATGCATAAAATCCTAATATTTAAATATTATATTAATAAAATTTTATTTATTGTTTAAAATCCTATATTCACTTAATTAATATACACATTATTTACTATTTAATACATATAAAATCTTAAATAAGAAACAAAGATGATCACCAAAATATTATTTGTCTTAGCATAAGGTAGGAACACAATTGTGATATAGAATAAAGAATTATAAACATTTTACAATAAGTGCATATGGTTTATCGAATAATTTTTATGCACTTGTGAAGTCTCCCTTATCTAAAATTAGTTTAATAATTGTGGTAGATGTGAAATAATATACCATAATTATAAGATTAGAATACATGCTTAAGCGTTGAATCTTAGTCTGAAAATGTTTTTTCATATTTTTCAAGAAACAATAAATTTAGAGAAGATAAAATTTAGATGATAAATAAGATTTAATTAAAGATAAAAGATATTCAAATTATTATAAAATTTTAAAAGTAATTTATTTATTTCATTTATATAATTTATATATTTATTAGTCTTTGTCTAAGGGAGAGGGGTCTATAGTGGAGCACCCTAATTTTGCGTTTCTCAAAATCCTACTTGAAAATTTCAAATCACTCCCAATTCTGTACAACAGTTTATTTGGCAACTTGTGTGCTTCTATATTTCGTTTTAGGGCCACATCATCAAATATGATGCGACATCAGCATGTTCTTTGTTGAGGTATCCAAAAAGGCCCAAAAAATAAGTGAGACCAATAGTGGTGCACTAAGTCATGTTTTATTGGTGCGCTGATGTGGCGTCACATGATTTGTCACTTTGCATACTTTATGGATAAAAAGTGTCTTGCAATTAAATATTAAAGTGTTCCACTATGGGGCCCACTGAGGATTACATGTATCCCCACCATTGGACCCTGCTCCATTATGGACCCCTCTCCCCTATATAGACGAAGACTAATGTTTTCATCTCAAACAAGGAGCATTATTCAGCATTCAGCCGTGGATTTGTGTGCAAGAGGAGAGATATAAATTTTAACCAAAGTCTGCCTTTCCAAAACTTTGAAATCGAATTTCTCTTAATTTTCTGATTGGTGGGACATATTTTGTTGGGCATTTTAGCTTTTTCTAATTATCAATTTGAGAGGAAAACTGTGGCCGTGGACGAATCAATAACGAGGTGATAAAATTTAAGCCAATGTTTTCACAGAGGAGCTATATTAGTTTGCGTTGGAATTTATGCTAAAAATTTACTCTATTTCTAATGTTTAGTGTGGCTTGCCCACCACGCGAGATGGCATTTTGAAGACAGCTCACGTGCCTGCATCTTGGATGCCAAGTGTTGAAGACGTGTTGAAGCCTGGTGCGATGTGGGAAGAGACAATACAGATTCTGAATGTCTCTCTTTTCTTCCATATTTTTCATTCATGCATATGAGGGCAGTTGCAGAGTCACCGGGTCAGTGGTAGAAGGTAAGTATCAACTCATGTCTCTTTAGTTGTTCTGTTGTTGAACGTTTTGCCCTAACTGCAGAATTTCCCTAGTTTACAAAAGGCATCATAAACTAGGGCAACGTTTAGAATGGTATCTACAGATTCAGTGGTAGTTCATTCCAATCATTGCATATGCTTCTAGATGTCTCTGTATTGTATTGTTTGAGCTAAATGGCAGTTACAGTGCCATTATAGTTTCATTCTGTCCACATTTCAATCAAGTTTCTTCCCACGAATGGAGAGAACTGTTATATTTCTGGTAATGTAGTGCATAGCTACTTCTATCCACGAATTTAATTCTCTGGTGTCTAGATATTTGGTGGATTGTGCAATCTTTAGGTATGTCACTTAAGAGGCATTGAAACCACTTTGAACAAATTGTTTTCAAGTTTCACCTAAACTAGAGATTTCGTATGCTTTTGCTAAACACTTGAAACTATATATCCTTCTAGAATACCATTTCAGTTGCATGAACACATATGCTTCTAAATATCTCTGTATTTGGTGGTTGAGTTGAATGGCAGTTGTAGTGCTACTATATATTTTGTGTTTTGGCATCATATCAGTATTGCAGAGCCTTAGATTGCTCCAACTTTCTTTGTTTGGACTTCAATCATGGTTTGTTTAGGCAGACACAAGCTGGCATTACTTTAGGAAAGTCTTAATTATGTATTAGCATCTTCTTTTTTCTTACTTTTCCAATTGATGGTACTAGGAAATTTTTGGATATCTTGCACACAAGATTTCTTTTGATGTAGTATACATGCTTTTATATCTACCAGAAGATAAAGCACAAAGCACCTACTTTTTTGGGATTACTTTTGGAAGAATTTTAGCATTCGTTTTGTTCTGGTACAGGAACTTGAACATATTCCATTAGAGAATTTTACATCATTGTCAGTTATGCAAGCTGACCAATAAATGCAGTGAAGGCTATCATGGTGAAAGATACTATGGTGGAAACGAGTAAAGCCGCAAATCTCTCTCTGACGATCTTCATTTTCTTGCATCCTATCTCATGTGTATGGATGAAAACATAAGATGCAAAATTCCTTTTGTTCATCTGTATTATCTGTCCTGGTTATGTAACTTTATTTAAAACATTTTCCTATCTAATTTGCTTTCTTATTCCATTTTTCCAATCATAATTGCTTTAGGGGTTTTAGTGTTTTCAGTGAACGCTAATTCTTTTAAACTACTGTGCAAGAAAATTAGGTTTATTGATATGGCAGAATCTTTATGTCAGAAAAGAGCTTTGGAAGCATTTCGTCTGGATCCACTAAAGTGGTGAGGTTTGTAAAGAAGTCCTCATTTTTCTGTTTTCTATTATGCCCAGTATATATATGCCGCACTTGACTTGTTTCCAACCAGAAAATTACAAACTTCCTTAGCACAGTCTTTTTGTAGCTGGAAGTTTTCTTAGACAAACAACTTATCAGTTGTAAATTCTCCAAATGACTTCATAACTGCAATACCACGATCAGACAATTAGAAAAGAGTATTTGCTATTCAGGTTTTGTAACTTAAAATCAAAACTCTCCATCTTTATTCTTCTGCACTGTTTGCTTTTTTGATGGAAATGTTGAGACTTGAGACACATCTCTGCATTTATAGGATATAATTTCATCTCATCTGTTAAAGTTTCTTTTTGAAATTAGATGTAGTGCTTTGCACTAGAGCATATTTACAGATTAGGTTTGTTTACAATCCATCATTCTGCGAGTGAGTAGCATAAGTCACGAGTGTCTTCAGCTCAAGGTTATGCTCTTAGTCAAACTGTTTTGGTTGAGCATTATTTCTTGAGGTCAATGTTTAGTTGATATGCATTTCCAGATAGATATACGGCCAGAGGTATAGTTGATGCTTTGTTATTGGAAGAAAATGTATGTTGGGAGAAAAGTTGTATTGCAGATGTATAGCTTTCAATTTAATAAATCCTTTGGTAAATGCATTGCACAACTTATTTTATTAGACAGTTGTGCTCAGTTCTTGTGTGTGCTTTGTGTAGATGTGTTCAACAAATCAACAAGACAAACAGATTTGTGCAGATGTGTTTAGCAAATCAACAAGAGAAATAGAGGTGACCTAAGTCCAGATGAATTGAAGAAGAGTCCGGTTATATAATGTTTCTAGTTTTAGAATCGTAATGCATTTTATCTTTTATTACACTTGAACACTTTGGTGCAGGATTTTATTATATACAGGAAACTTTCAAATGAAAATTCTTTTGAATAGTGTTTTGTATTCCTTTTTTTGCACTTTCAAGACTAATTATGTGACAGTAGACAATCTTGTTGCAATTGGTCAGGATTATTTATAATTTTAACATATCAAAACTTCGTAATATGATTCTAGTTTGTTCATTGTTGCATATAATTTATAAATGGCCATATGCTTTTATTCCATAGTCTTTTTATTGTAAAAGGGATAATAGAAGGGTTCTGTCTAGGGTAACTATTTATATAGTTTCTTCTCTCTGTTTGATTATCTGAACTTGAGAAATGTCTAGTATATTTTCCATTGGTAGTTTGTAACAACGGGCACAACTGGAACAAAGAACCATCCAATTCACCTACACAGTTTCAGCTTTTACTTAATAGGCTATGGATTTGGCAACTACAATGCAAATAATATAGTCTTTAATCTAGTAGATCCTCCATACATAAACACTACAGGTGTCCCTATATGAGGGTGGGCAGCTATCAGATTTATAGCAGTTCGAGTATGGACCAAATGCGCAATTGTTTCTACAGAATACAGGAACTGCTGGAATAGAGAACCATCCAATTCACCTACACAGTTTCAGCTTTTACTTAGCAGGTTATGGATTTGGCAACTACAATGCAAATAAAACAGTCTTCAATCTAATGGATCCTCCATACATAAACACTATAGGTGTCCCTGTAGGAGGGTGGGCAGCTATCAGATTTATAGCAGAGGACCCTGCTAAGTCATTGTCTTCTTTTTGTAAGATATTAGATTAAATTGAAAAGGGATTTTCCATATTACAATTAATTTTCCAACATTTGAATTTTATCCTTGTAGTATAGCAACAACATTCATGAATTTTATCCTTGTAGGAACTCTTAAAGCGCAACTGCAGTTACTACTACCTTGCAATATTTTTTGGGCAGGAATTCCTAAAGCGCAATTGCAGTTACTACTACCTTGCAATATTTTTTTGGGCAGGAACTCTTAAAGTGCAACTGCAGTTACTACTACTTATAATATTTCTTTAGGCAGGGACTCCAGCTGCAGCGCAGCTCTTGTTTTTATTATAACATATATATGCATATGTGTATACATATATATATTTATATTAAAAAATTGGTATTGTAATTTTTTTATTCTTTAGTTAATGTTATTTATTTCTTAATTTCTTTTATATTTAGAGCTTGTTTGTAATTTTTTTTTCATATATGTTTTTTAATTTTTGTGTATACACTTTTACTTAATAATTAAGAGTATAACTTAATTCATAAGATTTTCTTTAATGTAACAATGAATCTTTTAATGATTGTGTGTGGCCTCATAACATGTGAAGGAGTATACATCTGAGCTTTGCAACTTTGCGCGCTTCTGAATTTTCAAATTTCTCTATGCCACTTGTGATTCCTAATGTCTCGGCTTGGCAAGAGTCCCAACAGGGCTCCCCCACCAAAGCTTACTGCTCCTTTGAAACAACTTCTTCTCTGCCGGTTAGAAGAGTTTTTCGGTACCCTTGGAAAGTCACCTCTTGTGAATTGTGTGGAAAAGGACATCTTTTTGGTAGGGGAGTACCCAACTTCTTATGTGGACAAACTTGTCAGGGAGAATGTGTTGATGAAAGTCCCACAGAGTGATGTGTCTACTTTTTGTACTGTGGAGGGGGATAAAGTGGATGTCCTTGATCAAATCCTCAATGCAACTATTAACAGTCTTAAGCTATCTTTGGTTGGGAAGTTCTTAGCCAACCACCCCAATATCGATCAGGTATGAAGCTGGGCTTCTGAGACTAACACTTGGAATCTTAAAGGTAGCATTTATGTTAGTGCTATGGCTAAAGGTTTATTCCTGTTTAGCTTTGTTATCCATGAAGATATTATTAAGGTCCTCATGGGAATCCTTCGGGCTTTTGATAAAGGTTTTTAAAACAGTCTATCCCTTAGCAAGTGGAAACTAGGTTTTGATGCTTTTGTTGATCTTGGGTCAGTGGCCCTGACCTGGGTTTGATTTCCTAGTTTTCCCTTAGATTCTAGAATGAAAATATTTTAAAATGAATTGTTAAGTCCTTTGGTTCCCTAGTGACTATTGACAAAGTTACTCAACTTAAATCTTTGCTGGTTTTTTCCAAAATTTGAGTGAATGTAGTTGTTAACACAATTCTTCCTACTACTACGACCTTGAAGTCAAAATTTTGAAAATGGGTCCAACCTTTGGAATATGAAAATGCTAATGTCTATTGCCAAGTTTGCAATAAGTTTGGTCACTGACAAGATGTGTGTAACAAGAGGCTGGTTGACCCTAAGAGTAAATAACCTCTTGGGTTATCCAACCCCCCTCAACAAAGGGTTGAACAAAAAGCCTTGGGGAAGGAAAATGCTTCTTCTTGTCCTCCTTCCTTGGATTCACCCCTTCCTAGTAAGGACTCAGAGCCTCCTCTTGACTCCTTGGTTGAGAACATAGTGGAAAATGAGTTGAAGCCTATGGAGATTACTACTCCCTCTTTAGAGTTGTTAAATGTTGCTAGGAGGAGCCCTATGTCCTGCCCTAAAGATTGCTAGGAGGAGCCCTATATCCTACCCTAAAGATAGCTCTGTCTCCTTACTTATTGTCGATATGTTTGAAAATAACTAAATATTGCCACAAGAGGGGAATGATGAGGAGCTTATAGCTCAAAAAGTAAGTAATGCTTTCCTAGAGGAAGGTGAAATTAACAATTAGGTGGATGGGATTCTACCATCTTCAAAAGACCAAGATTTTGAGGATAGTGGGTGGAAGGAGGCTAATAGCCTTGAGATAAAATACGAAATAGACAAAGAAAAAAAATGGAAAGGGTTAGTTGTCTCCTTCCTAATAGCCTATTAGTAGGGAAGAAGAGTGGAACCAAGTGAATTCAAAATCTAGAAAGAAGAAAAATCCAAAAGTTGGAGGAAATAATAAGGTTAGTAGACCTCCTTTGAAAGAATCAAGAAGCAAAGATATAGCAAGGGATGTTTCCTTAGGAAAACAAAGAACCTTTGATTCCCTCTCCGGTGTCAATGCTTGAAGGAAGTAAGTGGGTGGCTCGCCCCTATTTTGGCAGTATCAAGGCGATATTGTCTCTTATTACTTTCAATGAGATTGATATCATGGAATATTAGGGGACTAAATGGCCCTTTCAAACAACACTTAATCAAAATGTTTCTAGTAGATTTGAAACCAGATTTTTTGTTAATACAAGAAACTAAAATGAAAAAAGAGACTTTTTAGAAAGTGGTTAATAGTTTTTGGCCCATTGGTAATTTTGTGGTGAGTGATGCTGATGGGGCTTCTGGTGGGCTTGCTACTTGCTAGAATCCAACTAAGCTCTCTGGATCTCTTAGATTTAAGAGTAAAAGTTGTTTGATGGTCTCCTTGAAAGACAATATCACCTCTATTAAATGGAACCTTTTAAATATGTATGGCCCTAGCATGCGCCTTGAAAGGCTTAATCTTTGGATTTTTTTGGAAAGAAACATAAGTTGTAGAAAGGAGGAGTTTTGGATGTTGGGAGGGGATTTTAATTCTCTATTATTTCCTTCAAAAAAGCTTGTAGGCCTTGATGACTTCTCAGCTAGCATGATGGATTTGGTGGCTTTCTTTAACTTTGTTGGCTTGATGGATATCCCATTGACTGGGCCTCTTTTTACTTGGTCAAATAGAAGACAAGGGAATCATCTCATTCAAGTGAAACTTGATTGCTTGACCTCTCTCTTACCGCCCTCCCAAGAATTGGATCGGATCATAGTTCCCTGCTCCTTAATTGGGGTGACAAAGTTGCTAAAGGGCCTTTTCCCTTCAGATATGAAATAATGTGGACCCATCATCCTGACTTGAAAAATCTTGTTAAAATATGGTGGAATGAACCATGTCTAGGCACCCACATGTTGTATTTTGCACAAAACCTTAAAAAAATTAAAGAGCAAGTTAAGGGATGGAACAAATACTCATTTGAGAATATATTTAGTATTAAAATGAAGCTAAAATCAAAGATTAAGGAGATTAAGGATTTGATGGAGGAGGGGGTTGTTGATGATTCAATCTATAAAGAAGAAAGGAATTTAAGAACTCAATGGTACAAAATAAACAAAAAAGAAGATATTTTCTAGAAACAGAAATCTAGGGTTCAATGGTTAGTGAAAGGAGATAGAAATACTAAATTCTTTCACCAATCTATGATCAAACATAGATGTAGATGTAGAAATAGGATAAGATCTTTGAAAACAAAAAGTGGGGTAGTCCTCTAGAAGGAAGATGAAATTGCTAGAGAGGTGGTCCCATTCTTTTCAAACTTTCAAGATATGCCAAAGGCTGATTGTGGTGATCTAGAAATTTTCTAAGTGTTATCCCACAAGTTATTACAGAACAGGACCATAAATAATTATCTAAACTAGTCTCCCTTCAAGAAGTCAAAGGATGTGGTTTTCTCCTTTGGAGCTTTTAAGGCATTGGGTACCGATGAATTCCCTACAAGTTTTTTTTGAGAATTATAGGATAAGTTTTTTTTGAGAATTATAGGATATTATCTCCTCTGATCTATTCAATGTTGCTTGGGATTTCTTTAGGTCTAATAGACTCCTTAATCAACTAAATGCTACCTTTATAGTGCTTGCCCACAAGTTTGAAGAAGCCTTTTCAATGCATGACTTCAGACATATTAGATTGTGCAATACAACTTATAATATCTTCTCAAAGATTATGGTTAATAGATTGAAGTTGGTCTTGAAAAAAATGATTATAGTTAATCAAAAGGGGTTTTTTTTAGGGAAGACAAATTTTAGATGTGGTTATTTATACTCCTGAGATCTTACACTTGATGGAATTAAGCAAAAGGAAAGGTATGGCTTTGAAGCTTGATATTTCAAAGGCAACTTATAATATCTTCTCAAAGATTATGGTTAATAGATTGAAGTTGGTCTTGAAAAAAATGATTATAGTTAATCAAAAGGGGTTTTTCTTAGGGAAGACAAATTTTAGATGTGGTTATTTATACTCATGAGATCTTACACTTGATGGAATTAAGCAAAAGGCAAGGTATGGCTTTGAAGCTTGATATTTCAAAGGCTTATGATTGTGTCTCTTGGCCTTTTCTTTTTTCTATTCTTAAGAGTTTGGTTTTAAGGGAAGATTTTTTAACCAAATTATCTCATGTGTTACTACCCCAAAATACTTGATTCTTCTTAATGGTGTCCCAAAGGGTTTCTTTTCTTATGGTAGGGGATTAACACAAGGGGATCCCCTCTCACCATATCTTTTTATCATAGTGGCTAAAGCCCTAGGAAGAAATATTCATAATTAGCTTGACAAAAAATAGCTAAAAGGGTTCAAATCTACTTCCTCGCTACCCCCAACATCACATCAGCAATTTTTCGATGATGCCATTATTTTGGGGCAGGCCTTGGTCTTGAAGGCTAGATAATGGAAAATTACTTTAGAGAAATATGCCAAAATTTTGTGTCAACTTATTAATTACCATAAAAGTAAGATGTACTTCTTTAATAATGAATAAAAAAGTAAGAGAAAAAGTTATGAATATTTTGGGATGTCAGGAAATTTTTCTCCTGACCACTTACCTTGGCCTTCCTCTTATATCTAGAAAACCTCATAGCAATTTCTAGAACTACATCATTGAAAAAATGCAAAAGAAGCTTAAGGGTTGGAAAGGGAATATGTTAAGCCATGCTGGGAAATTACAACTTTTGAAATCCTCCTTGCAAAATATCCTTGACTACTATATTTATGTGTTTAATATCCCAACCTTCATTGCTAAATAAATAGAAATGATTCAAAGATGCTTTCTTTGGTCTGGGGCCGAGGAGAAGAAAAGACTCTCTTGTTTTTGATAAAGGGAAAAACGGGTTTTCCAGGGACCCGAAACCACAAAGAAAAAAGACTTTCTCTTGTTGGTTGGGATAAATTTTGTAATCTGAAGGAAGATGGTGGCCTGGAAATATCAAGGCTTAAACTCTTCAATAAAGCCTTAGTGGTAAAAATGAGTTGGTTCCTATTAGAAGGAGCAAAGGACTGAGTTTAGATTATAAAGGAAAAATATTTGGGTAATAAGGACCAAGGCTACTTTTTGAGGAAAGATAATCTTCCTTTTGACTCTGTCTTTTGGAAAAAATTGAATAAGGTCAGAGGAACCCTCAAATTAGGGTTGAAAAGGAGAATGGGGAATGGGAAAATAACTAACTTTTGGGATGATCTCTAGTTGGGTAATGCTCCTTTATCTTCAAATGTAATATATTTCAACAAGTCATAGTCAGATTGAAAAGGTCTATTGGTAAAATGGTGATGAATTATATTAATTGGGATGGCTCAAAACCGAGTTAGAAAAATTTTATGAATCAAATGGATTGTGCTATTCTAAGAAGGGATCAATAGCAAAATTAGGAGGGATCTCTGGGAGTTCTTCTTCAACAAATTGGGGAACTTGTCTTTTTTTCAAAGGAAAGGGAAGATGAATGGTTATGGACCAAAAATGCTTTGGGAAATATTTCTATCAAATCTATCTATGATGTTTCGGTTAAATCTTTGATTTGTAAAGAAGACTTTAACTGGGAGAATGTTTGGAATAAAAACTTAATCCTTAAAGTTAACTACTTTTGGTGGACTATGGTCCATGGTAGTATTCTTACTATAGATAACCTCAAGGAAAAAGGGTTCTATTTGGCGAATAAGTGTTATTTGTGCAATGAGAGTGAGAAAACTATTTTGCATGTGCTATTTCATTGTCCCTATTTGTAGGAATTCTAGACCTATTTTCTAAATATCTTTATTGTGGAGCGAGTTTTTCGCCCGTTAGTTAAGTTGTTTGTAGATGGATGGAGCTTGTTCCCCTACTCTCATAATATTATCTTAGACCTTTGGAGACAAGTCCCCCCATTCCTTACTTGGGGCTTATGGAAAGAACAAAATAATAGAGTCTTTAGGGATACTACTAAGGGAAGTAAAGAGCTATGTATGACCATAAGACAAAAGATACAAGAGAATATTAATAATTTCAAGAATGATCCTTCTAAGAAACTACCATCCTATAAAGAGTTGCAAATCAAGCAATTATGGGGCATTTCACAAAATATGTGTAATATAAAAAAAGAACTTATTCAAAGCAACACAAATTGGATACCCCCAGATGTTGGATGGATTAAATGTAATTTCGATTGCTATTCCAAGGGGAACCCAAGGATTGCTGGTGTGGAGGGGGGGGGGGGTTGTTTAGAAATCACCAAGGTAGCTTTATTGAGGGATATAACAAAGGTTTGTGCATCAATAATAATAATGTGGTTGAGGTGTATGCGGTGTGGGTTGGTATAAATAGATTAAAGGAAAAGGGATACACTAAGGTGTTTATTGAAGAAGGCTCTAATCTTATTCTAGATTATTTAAATAATGTGATTGAAGCTCCTTGGGAAGTGAAGGATATTTTGGACAATTGTAAGGGAATGTTGAAATATTTTCAACAATGTAAAATATGCCACACGTATTAGGAAGGTAATATGGTGGCAGATGTTATAGTGAATGTCAGCTTTAGACAATTTAACTGGACTTATTGGGACTTCATCTAATTGCCACATCAGATTAAAGAGTTAATTGCAAGTGAAAAACTTGGCTTATCAAACCCTTTGGGAGCTGTTGGAAATTTGAATTGATGGAAGGTTTAATGAGCTATCAAATCAAAATCATTTTTGATATATGTTTCTTGCTCATAAGTGTTATGGGTAATGGGGAGGATTGGAATAGATGCACCTAGAATGATTGCAAAAGTATGAGAAATCTCCAAGTGCATGTTAGATTTAAGGCAACAAATAATAATCTTTTAGTTGCCTCATGGTGGACAAATTTGGGTAATTATTTGAAACGTTACCAACTTATTTTAGCCCCCACACAAGTGATTTAAAATCTTGGGTTAGGCTGGCGACAAGAAACCTCCATGTAGAATATCTCAAAACACTTGTTGTGCTTCCAAAAAATTTAATTATAGCCTTTTATGGTGGAGAGATTGTCATTTCAAAAAAAGGAAAGATGGTTTGGCACATTTCATTTTGTAGTTATCAACTTCAAATTTATTTAGAACCACTGACAGTTGGATTGAATCGTTTCTTTTTCAAACGAATAGCCCCAAAGTTATTCTCAATACCGAGAAGTTAGAAATTTTGATGGTTTTGATTGAGGATGATAAGGGCCTAAGAACTGAATTTCTGCTTTTGCACAAGGATAACCTTGCCACTAAAGATAAGATGGGTGCCCTCAAGAAGAGAACTGAGTTGAGTAAACATGATTCTCTCAGAAAAAATGTTGAACTTTGGAGTCTTTTTGAATGGGCAGGGTTTGACCCTTATTTCGAAGCCATGGAAGGATATAACGAGGAGCTCAACTATAGATTTGCTAATGCATGGAGGGATGGATAGATTGATATGGGTGGTCTACATTTTATTGTAGATGCAAAGTTGATTGCTCAAGCTACAGGCCTCAAGTATGAAGGGAAGAAAATCATTAAAAAGAGCATGGGGAATACCAAACATTTATTGAAAAATTCTTTGAGAACATGGAAAAGCCACTAAGGTTCCAAAATGGCTACTCCAAGTTGTTGCTTCCCCCCTTATCATAATGTGAGTTATTTTGTGATGAAATACTTCACCCTTGAAGGTCGATACTTGTTTTTCCATGGCTATCACTTCCCCATACTTAATCATATTCATCATTTGGACAAAATAAATTTTCCCTTTTTTCTTTTCTTGTCTTTGCAGCAGAGTCTTACTAATGGGGCTAACCCTCCTTTAGACCAGGGCTTAATTAGGGCCTTCTATAATTATGATTTGACCACCACCCCGCAAAAGAACATTTTCCTTAATCTACTTGAGGGTAGCTAGCCCTCTAATAGCTCTATTAAAATTGATCTAATTGAAAGTCGCCCCCATTCTCTCAAAAAAACACTAAGAAGCACAATATTCTTCCCTCTAAGAGTGTGGAGCCCTCATGGTCTGACCTTCTTAAAATCACCCCCAAATTATGAAATTCCACCCCCCCCATTTCTTCTAGAGACATAAGAAAAGAAAAATTACCAAATAGAAAAATCCAAATTCCCCTACTATTACCATATAAGATGATAAAGAAATCAGCCCTAATAGTGGTTCTAATCCCCCAGCTGGTCACAAGTCAACTCAGTTGGCCCTTGCTACTTCAAAAGGAAAAGAATTAGGGGAAAAAATCAATAATTCTGGGGACAAGAAGAGTCTGGAATTATTGGATCCTAAGAAGAAGAAAAGGATAAAGGGTGCCACCAATGAGTTGGATGCCTCCTCCTCCTCTAAGTATTTTCTAGATAGTCTGGGAGAATTGGAGAATTCAAAAGAGGAGGAAGTATTGACGTCTGAAGAGGTTGAGAAATCCAATCAAAATGTGGAAGAAAATAATCTTCATTGGGTGATGGAGCATGGTGAGGTGGAGGGAATTTTCCTAGAAGTTGACAAAATAAAGAAAGATAACAAGGAAACCCTAATTGATCTTGAGGATATAGATAATGCTACTTTTCACCCTCTTAATGCTGAAACTATGGTGGAGGAAAGATTGGGCATAGATAAGATGACTGTGGAAATGCACATTGAAAGAATGGAGCAGGTTGAGAAAATGATGCAACAGGAAGATAATTCTGCCAGATTCCAAGTTATTGAGAGTGCCATTAAGAATGTTTGTAGAGTGATCGAGGGTGTCATGAATAGAACTATTATGGGAACCATCTCTGGTTAAGGAAAGATCACTAAGCAGTAGAAGAAAAAAGAAAAGCAGGATGATGTGGAGTGGTCTAAGACTATAGAAGAAAAGGAAAGTCTTGAAGGAATAGTGGATGGCCTGAAGACGATATGGAGCCTAATCGAGGAGTCCTAATCCTCTATTTTCTAGATTTTTTCTTTTTTCTTTTATGATAGAGTTTGTCTATTATTAGAATTTCTTGCTATGTTTAAGTTTGATATTGGCTCTTGTAGCCCGAAATTGATCTATATGTTGTTAATCTATGCTTTGATGGCCTTTGGTCTTTTGTACATTATGGATAGGCAATTCCTGCTTTATCTATGGACCAATATTAGTAGGTTATAGTTATTATTATACTAGTTCTTAGATAAATTCATCTGCTATATGCCTTTTATGTTTGGTTAGTGGTTATTCCTTGAGCTATGTTTGATGAGACCTTTTGCTATTTCTTGATGTCTCCTCTTTTTTGTTGTTCTAGCTCGGGTTTGGTTGGTCCAAAAGTTTTACTGTTTGTATGGGATTATGGACCTTTCCTTACTTATCTAATAAAACAATGAATCTTTGAATGATAAAAAATGTTAATGTAAAAATTACTACATTATTCATTTCTAAAATATTTCTCATAATTTTTATGGGCTATATAAATGTTATGTCCATCACTATTGATTTCAACCAAACAATTTGATAACCTTTATTAAAATATCATTTTATGAAATTTTGGAAATTTAATATTTTGGGACATGATACACAAAGTTGATTCTTATTAGCATATGGAATAATCCTATTTCTCTTTTAAAATCTATTTAAAAGATCATACTTAATTTTATATAATAAAAGATGTTTTAAGATACTATCTAAAAGAATGTTATTAATTTATTATATTAAAATATAATATTTTTACATTCTACATTTATTTTAGTATGTTAAATCACATTTGTATATTTTTTAAACTTAAATTATTTAAAAGATGATGTCAACTCTTGAAATGAACTTTCTAATTTCTATTAATTTTTTTAAAATATAAATATGTAAAATGATTGATTATGTTAATGATTTTAAAAATAAAACAATAATGCAATTCTTTACCTTTAAGTAATTATCTGTGTAATTATCTTGTTGAAGAGCACGAAGAATTCCATTAATAAATCCTTGAGAAGAAACTCCAATTGATTGTTGGGTTGCAATTATTTTGTTCATACCATCAACTAAAATTTGCATCTCACCTGTCAATCCTAAACCAACATCATCTGGAACAAGAACCTGTATATCATAATAATTTATATGTATATAAATTAAAAATCCTTACAAATTTCACTTTCATCAAAGTATTACTAATATTATTGCAACAACTTAACAATGTATTAAAAAGGAAACTATTTGTTATACCTCAAATTTGTAAAACAATTAAGAGGAATAGATAAATAATAAAAAATTATATGATGATAACTTACATATAAAATAGGAAAAAATAAAAAACAAGACCACAACAAAGTTGAAAGAAAACACATAACCAATAGTTAGAGATGGAAAAAAAAAGCATAAAATGAAGATCCTAAATAAAGAAATATAATAGCCTTCCACTTATTTTTGAAGAAGATCCTAAATAAAGAAATATACAATGTATTAAAAAGGAAACTATTTGTTATACCTCAAATTTGTAAAACAATTAAGAGGAATAGATAAAATATAAAAAATTACATGATGATAACTTACATATAAAATAGGAAAAAATAAAAAACAAGACCACAACAAAGTTGAAAGAAAACACATAACCAATAGTTAGAGATGGAAAAAAAAAGCATAAAATGAAGATCCTAAATAAAGAAATATAATAGCCTTCCACTTATTTTTGAAGAA
Source organism: Sequoia sempervirens (assembly GCA_007258455.2). NCBI lineage: Eukaryota > Viridiplantae > Streptophyta > Pinopsida > Cupressales > Cupressaceae > Sequoia > Sequoia sempervirens. The sequence continues at coordinate 61,913 of VDFB02355107.1, forward strand.
GATCCTAAATAAAGAAATATATTAGCGTTCCACTTATTTTTGAAGAATTTAAAGTGATTTATAACAAGATTCTCATTCTCATTCTCATTAATCACAATGATGGTGTTCTTTTTTTTGACTTCATGATCTCATATAATGACCAACTTTCAAAGAGTTTGCTTTCTTCTTTTATCTTGTTGGAAGCATATCTAGATGCTTGAAACATAATTATTAATGACACTTTTTCAAAGGAATATCCCCGATAAGTTATTAGTGTAAAATATCTATTTTAAATTTCATAAGGCATAATTTTTTTTATTTTATTAAAAATACTATCATGCAAATTTTATTTAGTAAAATATAATTCAAAGAAAAAATATTTATTGAATTTTCTAAAATCTACTATATAGAGAGTAAAATAACCAAGTAGAAGATATAATCAATATAAAATTAGTAGAGTGTTGAATTGGAGAGTAAGAAAAATAAAAAAAATATTTAAATTGTTGTTAAAGTGATTTAAAAAATTTATTAATCAAATTTTACTATGTTAGAAAATTTAATAGATTAAAAAATAATTTAAAAAATAAATTGTGTAGAGAAGATTGTCTTACAAATGTCTAGAATAAATATTTTTTCGAGTAAATCTAGTAAAGAAGAAATTTAGGTGTTAATATCAAAGTTTTATGGACCAAGGATTAAAATCATGGATAGTAGTTCTTAATTGTACACTAATATTTAAGGGGTCATATTAAGTATTATTTAATGAAACATTCATATAACTATTATACAAATAATATATAGACTACTAACCAAAAATGAATCCATACCATGAGTATTAAAATTCAATTTGGATTTGGATTAAATCTAAATGAAATATTATTTATTTGTGGCTTTGGAATAATAATAATACCTAGTCCTAATACCATCTTAAAAAAATTTGAGAGTAAATATAAGGAATCTTGGCTTGTTGATTATCACACATAGTGATAAAAAGAGAACACAAAAAATACTATTTTTTGACTAATATTTGGGTAAAAGCACAAACTTGTGTCACACTTTATAAAGGAATCGGCCAACAACAAAAAATAATTTGAACTTCGACCACATAAAAGTGGTCTTTATGTTTTGAATTTCAAAATGGTGTAAACTAATGAAATGTAGAAATTTTGATGAAGTTTATTCCTGTAGTTTTTCAATTTTTTTAAGAAATTGTTTCATTATGTTTTTATCAATTTAAGGACAAATTTTGGAATGCTGAAAATTTTAGAAAAGAGTGACTTCACGAGATGTCAAGAAACAAATTGAAAAATATTCATTTCTCCCTAATTTTCTTTTCCCCCAAATAGGTAACTTCAATATCTTGTTCATGGAAAAAAAAATCAAATTTCAATGTATATTTTTCTCATAATAATGTTTTAAAGTCAGACTTGTCAGAATTTAATAGTTTTAAAAAAATTAAATATGTTTTACTATTTTTTTTATAATTTCTAATCAGCCTCTTTTTTAATTTTAACAACCTCCTTGCATTATTTTAAAAAATATATATATTAAAACTAATCAAAATATTTAAAAAATTATATATTTGGATTCACCACTCTGAGCTCCACAAAAGGGTATTTTTCTTTTTTGTAGAAAAATCATTTTGACTGGAGAAATACTCTACCAATGTTTAATGTTTTAGAAAATTCTGAAAAAGGGTGAGTTGGCTGCCAAGTAGGATGCCAACTAGACATGCTTGGCCGAGTATGTTTCGATCGAGCATGTTTTGGCTGAAACATACTTGGCCAAAAATTTCTTGATATTTTCAAGCTATATATACCAAATACACTCACTATTTTCATGTTTTTGGTCGGACGTATTTGACCGAGTAACTTTCAGTGAAACCTCTTCAGTCGAAAAGGTACTTGCCACACTGGTGCCGCATGCTTTCGGCTGAAATCCACTCAGCGGAATATCTTCCAGCAAAAAATAATTCACTCATAATTATTTATTTGGCCAAAAGTGTGACACACTATTGTGCTTTTACCCATCCCATCACAAAGTATGTTTCCATTCAATATAATCCATGTTTAGTAGCTTCTCAAGCCTTCCATATTATTTTTCACACATCCTTTGTAATCTTAAAATGAGTTGTGATATGGTCATGGAACCTAAACCCTTCAAATGGTCATAAGGAGAAGTTGAGGAAATGCTTAATTTAATTTAGTGGACCTCTCAATCTATTTTTAATAAAGTGATCAATTTTTGATCTAGGTGGATATGTTCTTCACAAAAAAAATTGATTGTTTCAAATGCTCCAAAAAATAGCTCCATGTCGAAGAGCTTGCCGAGACGATTCCAATGTCATTTGAATTGTGTCAAATGGAGTTTGTATGAAAAAGTTATGATCAATCAAAGTTGAATAGAAAAGGGTTGACCAAGTACAGGTGTTGACATTAGCACAATGATGTAGCATGACACGTGGTAGGTGATGTGGCAGATGACATGGCGTCTACATGGTGAATGATGTGGCATATGTGGAGGTAGTACAATTGGCAGCTAACATGTACCAATAGTATGGTGCCATGTGTCTAGGCATTGGTGAATAATATGGTGCCACATGGCCCAATGGATGGGTGCCATGTGGCACCATGACATGCTCCAAATTGGGTGTATGTTGGTTCAAAATTTTATTGGGGAGGCTCAAACCTAAGACCTCCCCCTCGCTACACTCATGCACCACCAGTGAGCCATATGTGATCCTAAAAGTATATAGGAGGTCACTTCTATTTAAAGAATTTGTAAATCCATATAAGGGGTTGTGGTGGTTCGAACCGCCAACCTTCCACCCTCATGACTTCCTTGCTACTAGTACACCATGTAGTCGTTTCAGCTACCAATACACCAAAATCTGATTTTTTAATAGTTGATGATGACCTTGGAAATAAGGGGCTCGGTTTTAGCTCAAGCCCCCTCCCTATGTAAAGAGATATTAATGTTGAATCCACCCATATATTATATTATAAAATTTTGTATTAAGAAAGGGAGCCCACTTTTATAGGAGATAAGGTACTCAAATTAGAGTGAAAAAATATATGGGAATCATATTTTTAACACCCTATATAGCATATGAAGATGTATTTAAAGGGGGTGCATGAAGGGAAATGGAGGTATTGGGGAGTTTGATAGTGAAATTGTTCAACTCTGCATTTAGAGGCTTTAAACCAAGTTTATTTGTAATTGAAGGAGGGGGACTTTCTGCATTTCATTATCATCCAAGGAGACTTGTGGATACTTTGTAATAGATTGTAGTGTCTTGTAAATTGCATTTGGAGTATAATCAAGGATCGGTCACTCCATTGGAGAGGGACCCAGAGACGTAGCCATTTGGTGAACTCCATTATTAACCTATTGTCTCTTGTCTTCTCTTATATCTGTGATTTCCTATTTCCATTATTTTAATAATTTAATGTCTTTTAAATGAAATTTTAATTAATTTTAAGATGTCAATTACTGATTTATATAAGTTAACATTTACTTAGCAATCGTCATAGATCCTAACACATCAAGTTGATATCAAAGCCTTGTTTGACTAGTGTTTGCAGAAGTGGATGTTAACATGATCTAGGAGCCGGTGAGGTGAAGGAATGCTTGTGGAGATCAATCCGAAGATCGATAAACAAAGAAATTTTCCACCATCAAAGATGGAAGAGACAGAAGGTGAACAAAGATCCTCCGAGCTCGATGAGAAAGGTTTTTCAACATGAAGGCTATGGTGGAAGTGCTCTATCAGGAGAGGCAAGAATGAAAGAAGCTTGAAAAAGGAGGTTCTTCGAAGTGAGAAAAGCATGAGGACCATGAAGATTGGGAGGAAAAAGGGAAAAGAGAAGGAGGTGATGATGAGCCTCCAAAAACTCCTACATGCCTATCTTCTCCTAGTTCTATTTCTGTTGCTAGTCCTTTCAAAAGTTCTCATAAACTTGTAATCAAGATGGATGTAAAATTTGAACTACCTAAATATTGTGGAGAGTTGAATGTTGAGAAACTAGATGATTGGGCTCAACAAGTAGAAGTATATTGTAGAATTCAAGGTCTCTTAGATGATGCTTCTAAAATCCAATTAACTACTCTTTAGTTGGGGGGAACCACTCTCACCTGGTGGGAGAGTAAAACTCAAGTAGAAATTGCTCAACATGGTAGTGTCAACTTAACTTGGATGGAGTTTAAAGCTACCCTCAAGAATCAGTTTTCTCCCTTAGGCCATATGCAAGAGTTAACTATGAACTGGAAAACTTTTAGGTAGGGTAAATGTCAAATTGTCCAAGACTATAATCATGAATTTAGGAAGCATGATATTGCATTGAATGTCCCATTATGCACACATGACACATTTATCAAGTATATAGGTGGTCTCCACTCTTACTTAAGACATACCATTTTGGTTTTAAATCCTAGTAATTTGGATGAAGTATGTGTATAGGCCACACATTTGGAGTCAAGAGGTAAGAGTAATTTCAATGACAATTTTATCAAGAAGCCATCTACGCCTGAAGGTAAACCCAAGGAAAAGGGAAAGGGGAAAAATAAAACTACCATCAAGGAGGGTGATAAGCCCACATATTCCCATTGCAAGAAGGAGGGGCATGATAATTCAAAGTGTTGGAAGTTGCATCTAAAACTAAGGCTGAAGAAGCATGGAGGAAACAAAGGAAAACAAAAGACTGCTACTGTAATGCAACAAGATCTTAGATTTGATTCTAGGGATGAGACAAAGATTGTCATTGTTGGGATCCAAGGTAAAGGAAAAGGTATATCTCTTTATGCTAATACAAGTTTTTCAAATGCAAGTGCAAGTTCAAGTAAGAAAATTTCTTCACCTAAGATTGATAAGTATCAAAATGAGTTATTTCATATTAAGGTTGTAACAAAGCATACTGAGATTGATACTTTGTTTGATATAGGATCTCAAGTAAATCTAATATCTGAAAAAGTTGTAAAGAAACTAAACTTGGCTACAACACCTCATCTGAAGCCATATCCCCTTGGATGGGTTTGCAATGATGCACAATTACAAGTAACAAAGCAATGTAAGTTAAGATAATTTTCCATCACTACAAACTTTATAGATGAGGTAGAAGTTGATGTGGTCCCTTTAGATATTTGAGGCATTGTACTAGGGAGTCTCTATCTTTATGAACAAAAAGCAATATTTTATAGGGGAGAAAACAAATATCACCTTTTTAAGGATGGTAAAAATTCAATGTACAAGCACATAAGATAAAGACTAATCTAGCATTGTTAAATACTAGAAAAATGATGAGGTTAGTCAATGCCAGTAAAAACTTTGTATTGATGATTGTAAAAGCCAAAGAAGATGACAAATGTAAGGAATTCAAAGGGTGTGATCCAAAGAACAAATTTGAATTGGTCGAAGTTGTTTCCATCTATGATGACTTATTTTAGGATCCAACAAGATTGTCACCAAAGAGAGAGATACAACATGAAATCCAGTTACAACAGGATGTGCCTCTTCCAAACATCAACATGTACCATTTATCAGTTTTGTAGAATGAGGAAATCAAGAAGCAAGTTCAAGAGTTGGTTGAGAAAGGAGTTATTTGTCTAAGTACCTCTCCTTGTGGTTCTCCAATTGTGTTGGTGCCAAAAAAGGATGGGTCATGGAGAATGTGCATTGACTACAAAGCCCTGAACAAGATAACAGTAAAGAATATGTATCCTCTTCCCCGAATAGATAATTTACTTGATCAATTGAAACATGTAGTTTATTAAATAGTAAGTTGGACTTGTGTAGTGGTTACCATCAAATAAGAATTGCAAATAATGATATATGGAAAATTGTGTGGAAGACAAAACAAGGACTGCATGAGTGGTTGGTCATGCCCTTTGGGCTTTGTAATGCACCAACTACCTTTATGAGAGTCATGAATGATGTCTTCTGACCATTCATAGATGATTTTTTCATAGTTTATTTGGATGATATACTTTTATTTAGTCAAACTTGGGAAGAGCATGTAGAGCATGTGAGAAAAGTAATGGATGTATTGAGAAAAGAAAAATTGTATGCGAAGATGTCAAAATGTGAATTTGCTAAGACATCACTAGTGTACTTGGGCTATATTGAGGAGGTCACTTGAAGTCATTGTAAATTGGTCAAAGCCAAGTATAGTTACAAAAGTTAGAAGTTTTCTAGGTGTTGTATAGTATTGGAGGAAGTTCATAGCTAACTTCTCTTGCATAGCATCTCCATTGCATGTTCTAGCAAGTGTAAAGAAATATTTCTAGTGGAGAGGTCCACAACAAAATTCCTTTGATACTTTAAAGGAAAAGATAAGCACTGCACCATTTCTCGCTCTACCGGATCTACAACAACCATTCAAAATTGAAACAAATGCTAGTGGGTTTTCAATGGGAGTGGTACTCATGCAAGGAGGTAAACCTATCTGCTTTCATTTTGAAAATTTCACAACTACGGTAAGTAACTATCCCACATATGATAAAGAGTTGTATGCATTAGTACAAAGTGTAAAGAAGTGGAAACACTACCTAATGGGTAAGGAAATGATAATACACATAGATCATTAACCACTTCAATATTTGCACTCACAATCTAAATTGCAACAAAGTATGCACTTTAGGTGGATGGGTTTTCTACAAAATTTTCATTTGGTTATAAAATATAAGAAATGGGTTCAACAAAAATTAGTAGATATGTTATCTAGGCCTCCTATAAAAAATTCTACAATTATTCTTCAAAGTAGTTCAATGGCACATGAAATTTATCCAAAACAATATGCTAAGGACAAAGACTTTAAGGATATATATGCAACATTAATTCAAGGAAAACATGAGAAGAGAAATACTATTATGTGCAAGAAAAATTACTGTATCATTTAGGGAAGTTGGGTATTCCACAAGATGAATGAGCATAGGTAATTAGATAAGCACATACATCATTGATTGTTAGACACTTTAGGGTAAGCAAAAAAAATTCACAACTACAAAAATATTGTTATTGGCCTCGTGTGCAAGAAATTGTGTCTAAGTACATTAGAAGATGTGTAATGTGTGCAACCAACAAGACTAGCAATAGGAAGTTGGGATTGTAGACACCTCTACCTGTACCATTCCATCCATGGGAGAGAATCTCAATGAATTTTTTGGGGGACTACCAATGTCTAGGAAAGGGCATGATTATATGTTTGTGGTAGTGGATAGCTTCAACAAAATGTGCATTTTGAAGCCTTGTGAAAAAAAAGTCATAGTTGAACTTACAACATTATGGGAGCTTATGGACACAAGGCTGAAGACTTGAGCATAACATTCCATCCGTAGACAAACGGAAAGATAGAAGTAGTCAATAGAACATTGGTTCATCTTCTCAAAGTTTACTACAACAAACATCCTAAGTTTTGGGATAATAGTCTACATTATGTACAACATGATTACAACCATGCAACACACTAGATTCTACTCAAAGATATCCTTTTGAGACTTGTTTCGATTATCTACCAAGGATACCTATGGAGTTTTCTTTTGGGAAGGAAGATGTTAAAGATGGAAATCATGATGTAGAAAAGGCCTTGAAGTTCATCCAGAAGATCCAAGCAGTCCATCAGGAAGTTGAAGTGTGGCTGGAGAAGAGCTAGGAAAAGTATAAGGCCCAACATGATCGGCATTGTGTTGATAATCAATTTCAAGTTGGTGACAAAGTTTGGTTACACATCAGTAAGGAAAGAATGCAAGGTGAAGGTAAGAAGCTCAATCCAATCAGGTGTGGACCCTTTGAGATTCAAGAAAAGATTGGTACCAATTCTTTTTGCCTAAATCTACCTTCTTATATGCATATCTACTGAGTTGATAATGTAGAGAATTTGAAATTGTATGAACCTCCTATGAAACTTGACATAGACGAGATCGAAGGGCCTTGTCAGTTTGTCTAATCACATAGCCAAAACACAGATCACACACATACAAATAGACAATAGTTCTTTTATTACTTGTAACAAAGTTCAATTTCATGTAGGATTTTTAGTTATAGAGCAAATCTCAAGTCTACATCACACCATAACCTTTATTGAGCTTCCCCTGCACTTCTCCCAACCTGCCTCTTTAGGCTTCTCCACCACACCTCTCCTTCATGTTGGTTTCCCCCTCTTATAATTCACCACCTCTTTATACTTTTGTTCATCCTTTAGGTCGTCCTTGATCTTTCTCTCTCCATGTCGTAGCTTCCATCATACAGTTACCTCGCTATCAGGAGCTTCATCTAGTTGTCCAATCAACATTTGAGATCTCTAAGTGTTTACATAATAATCAACAACTCTACGAAATTTTCCAATGAACATGTATTCCATAAAAAAAATGTGGAATACACCTAATATTGTGTTGCCAAGTGTCATGATCCAACTTATCATTCTCCACTATGTTGACCATCCTCGTTCATTGCCCCATCGAAATGTTGCCAAGAATTCAGAGGGTCTCACCCTGACGTCACCATGTCACATCGATAACACCCTTGTTGTAGTGTCACCAAGATTCAACAAGATCTCACATCAAACCTACTAGGTCTCACCAATAAAACTCTTATTGGCACCAATAGAATGTCAAATAGACATTCAAAGATCTCATGGCGAATGACATTTGTCACATCGTCATCAATGAGACTTTTCCTCTTCGAAGATACTTTGACAGATCTCTCACCGACTAGCCTGCCTCTCGTTGACATAGCACCAATGCACCCATCACACTACCGGTCAACAAAGAATGTCGAAGAGACATTCATGAGTGTCTTGTTGAAAGTCCAAGTCTCACTGAAAAAACTCCATTTTCTACCAGACAAAGGGGACAAAGCACAATTCTCCTACATCAGACTCCTCAGGTGAATAAAATCATGTGCTCCCACACATGGCATCTATCAAGTCATCCTTCAATTTTGATTTATTTTTCCTCATATTCCAGCTATTTAGCCTCCTCAATTTTGCACTACCATACTTGTACTATTATTTCACTATCTGCACTTGTCGGCTTCTCTCTTTTTGTGCATACTTCCTCCTCCAATTCTCTTTATTAACTCCAAATCCCCAATTTGTACTATTGAATGCTACAAAAGAATATTCATCAATTTTATCCTCTTCAACTTTTCTTCTTGCCATACCAACCTAATGACTATTCTTGGGCTACACCTCTACCTCTACAAAATCAAATAAATACAAATTAACACTTTTTTTGTAATTACAACAATCAAACTTTACCTTTGCTGCCACTGGTCTTTCTTCTGCAAGACAAGTTCAAACTTCATTTTTCTCATAATTTGCTACAAATTTTGGTTCATTATCTTCTTTCATGCTTCCAACAAGACAAGTTTCAGCCGCAACTTACAACCTCTTTTCCTTTATGCCTTCAAAAAGACATAAATCCACTGCAAGATTCTCTCTTGCTTTTCCTCTCTTATCCTCTTGTATGAGGATTTCTTCTTCGATGCCATAGACTTGACATCTTTTTGCAATCTCTTTGTTCCTTGCAATCACAACACTATAAAATGGATTATAAAAATCATGAGCCTCTAAAGACTCTTCATCACCATCTCCTCCTAGTGCAATATATTTCTTCCGCTTTATCAACTCTTCACCTTCCACATCCAAATAAATTTGGATTATCCTCATCTCTTCTCTCAATAAGAGATCATCTTCCCCAATTTCTTCATCAAATAAGGGGCCTTCAAAGACTTCATGTCTACAACTAATCTTCTCTCTGCCTCATCTTTGATTCTTTCCTCATTTGTAGGTATCTTACAATGTACCTCGTATTCTCCACACTACATGCTTCCTTTTCTCATCATTTGCAAGGTCGTATTCTCAAAATTCTCCATACTTACATTCACAACTTCACATGAATTATTAACAGATAAATCAAGAGACCAAGTTGTCTCCATGGGTTCCTCCTTTATGGAAACTTTCTCTTCCTCTTCTATAATATGTTCCTTTATTCCCAAGCTTTCCTCAAGGGAATCTAACTTCACTTCGATCTCTTTCAGCTCTACAATCAACTTCTTTCCTCTCATCTTTTCCCAATACTCTTCCAAAAATGGGATTATCATTGGTCTCCTCATGACCCATCTTGTCCTCTTATTTGAAGACATCTTCAAGAACTCGGAAGTCCTTCTGTAGTTACAATTACTCCTTGCAATAATCTCTCCCTCTCTATTATAGTATCAACTCTCTATAGTCATGGGTCCTTCTTGCAACAAATCTCTTTAGGATTCAAGCCCTATGTAGTTGCAAGTCTCCTCTCACCTGCAACAATATCTTCTAGAACTCAAATCCTCTACAGTTACAAGTACTCTTGTCACAATACCTCGTTATCCTCTACCCAACAAAGATTTTGGAAGATGCTTCCTCCACCCACCTTCTTGTAGTGGAGGAACTCTACACCTTCTACCCAACTTTATCTCTGCTAGAGATCCATAGCAGTTACAGACCCTCTTTCATGCCTACAACAAACATTCCTTCCCACAACTCTTCTTAGTTCATCACCCACTGGTCTTCTGGCTTCAACCCATGCTCACAAGTCCTACTGCAATTGCCTCATGTTTGGTGCTCTATTACAAACTCAAGACAATGAACTTTGATACCACTGATGCAGATGAGATTGAAGGGCCTTAACAGGCTGTCACAATCTCATAGCCAACTCACAGACTATGAATCAACAAATATTTTGAAAAAAACAACTCTCTTTTCATTTATTTGAAACATATTATAGGATTACATCCAAAAATTCACATCTACAGGGAAATTCCCAGTTCCACTTCTCATCACATCTACAGGCTACCTTACATCACTCTCTTCTTCGATCTATCTCTTGTTACCACCAAGATGGTTCTTCAACTTTTCCTGCTCTCCCTCCTCTAGCTAACTCACTATTGTTATATAGTATTCATTTCTTGCATGTGGGCCTAGCCTCATAAGTATTTCATTATCATAGTATCATTCTATTGTCCAATGGCCATCAAGATCTCCCAGGTACTTACCTAGTTATTAGTACCCATCATCCTATTCATCTACTCTAGGAAGTCATCTCCAACATTTGAAAACCATTCGCCTCACGCTTGCAATTTCATTTAACCAATATCCTTAAGTTAATTCACAACAAAGATATGTAATCAACGACTATCATTTTTCCACCTGTCATCTTCTAGTTTGCTCAACCATCACTCATCCACATTTGTTGATCCACTAATCACTACCATCAGCCTAGCTTAGATTCCAATAATTTTGAAACCAAGTCATGACGTTGCGAAGTTTCCTAACTCCCTAATCTCCTGACTTGGCACACCTTATCATTGTATTGAAGGACTCATGATTGAGTTTCATCGAAATGAAGGTCTCCCACCGATCTAACTCCATCACTCCATCAGAATATCACTAAGACTTTGGAAGATCTTACTCCAACGTCCCCATTTCACCTAGTGATAAGCTCAATCAGAACATTTCCAAAATGTTGAAGAGACATTAGAAGATGTCACATTGAACCCTGTATGTCACATTGACGTCACCACCACCAGTTTGTCACTGAGACCCACCTTGTTGAAGAGACATCCATGAAAGTCCTACTGACAATCCTGTCTCTTGCCAAAATGTCTCCACCACACCCATTGGGATGTTGAAGAGACATGTGCATAACTCCCATCAAAAATTCCTTGTCTCGCTGATGAGAACAATAATACTATTTTTGGAATGTCGAAGAGACTTCAATGCAAGTCTCACTGAAACATGCTTGTCTCACCAATCACCATGTCCAAAGAACCATAGAATTTTGAATGATCAAAAGATGTAAAACCATGAATCTATAACCTAATGTCGATAACACTCAAAACTATCAAGCCCTTATTAGAATTAAAATAACCATATCGATGCAAGATTTTTTTCACCCTGGATGCTCCTGCATCAATATTGGATGAGGCGGCTAATGTTCAAGTTCCTTCTACTGATGATCTATCACCAAATTACATGAACGAGTTACAAGAAGATGTCATCCTAGATGGAAATATCAGAACTTCATGAAGGGGTGTTGTTGAGTACCTTAGAGTGAGACTAAAATGGATGAATCCTAGTAGAGCAAGATGGATGGAGGTTGGAAAAGTAAGTGAGTTGTACCCTCACTTTCTTTTTGTATAATCAGGCTTTTGGAGGTCCAAAAGCTCTTTAGTGGGGAAGATTGATCTAGGTGGATATTTTATTTTCCAAAAAAAATATTGCTTTAAATACTCAAAAACATAGCTCCATGTCAAAGAGCTTGCTCAAGATGATTCCAACACCACTTGAATCACGTCAAACAGAGTATGTATGCAAAATTTATGTTTGGTCAAAGTTACATAGAAAAGGGTTGACTAGGTATAGGTGCTAACATTAGCATGATGATGTGGCATGACATGTGGAAGATGACATGATGGATGACATGGAATCTACATGGTGGATGATGTGGCAGATGAGGAGGCAGTACAGCTAGTAGCCGATGTGGACTAGTAGTATGGTGCCATGTGTCTAGGCATTAGCAAACAATATGGTGCCATGTGGTCCAATAGATGGGTGCCACATGGCACCATGACAAGCTCTAGATTTGGTGTATTTTGGTTCAAAATTTTATTGGGGAGGCTCTAATCTTAGACCTCCCCCTTGCTACACTCACACACCACTAGTGATCCATCAGTGATCCTAAAAGTATATAGGATGCCTCTTCTATTTAAATAATTTGTAAAGCCATATCGGGGGGTGTGGTGGTTCAAACCACCAACCTTTCACCCCTGTGACTTCCTCGCTACTAGTACACCATGTGGTCATTTTAGCTACCAATACACCAAAATATTCTTTGTTAATAGTTGATGATGGCTTGTGAAATAAGGGGCTGGGGTTTAGCCTGAGCCCTCTCCCTATGTAAAGATATATTAATATTGAAGCCACCCATATATTATAAACTTTTGTATTATGAAAGGGAGCCCAATTTTATACGAGATAAGGGAATCAAATTAGGGTGAAAAAAAAAGGGAATCATATTGTTAACCCCCTATATAGCATATGAATATGTATTTAAAGGGGGTGCATGAAGGGAATAGATGGTATTGGGGAAATTGATAGTGAAATTGTTCAACTCTATGCATTTAGAGGCTTTAAGCCAAGTTTATTTGTGCTTGAAGGAGGGGGACTTTCTGCATTTCATTATTGTCTGAGGAGACTTATGAAGACTTCGTAATAGATTGAAGTGCCTTGTAAACTGCATTTGGAGCATAATCAAGGATCAGTCACACCATTGGAGAGGGACTTGAAGACGTAGCCATTTGGTGAACCCTATTATCAACTTGTTGTCTCTTGTCTTATCTTATATTTACGATTTACTATTTCCATTATTTTAATTGTTTAATTTCTTTTAAATGAACTTTCAAGAAATGAACTTTCAAGAATTAAGTTTAAGACGTCAATTACTGATTTGTATAAGTTAACATTTACTTAACAATTGTCATAGATCCTAATAGATCAAGTTTATTAGTAATTGATTAAAAGAAAGTCATTAGAGTCTTTTGGAAGGAAAAAAATTCTCAAGAGACTAAATGAAAACTTGTATTCTACTAAGAAATAGCTTTTAAAAATATATTTAAAAAATTATAACTTGTGATAAGAAGCCTAAGATTGCTAGCGAGCATTGTAGAGAAAATAGAAAACTTAGTAGCTAAACCAAACAAATTCATACTTTATAGAATAATTTATTCTAAACATTATCAATAACATATTTATAAATAGAGTAAGAAAGTACTTTAAATTATTCAAAAGGAATACCAATAATTTTTTATTTTTTTCGATGAATAATCTATTTCTAATCAAAGACCCCAAACCAAGTAGGAGGAGAATATAATTGCCTATATAGTACTAGATTTTACACAAGTGAATGTTGGAATGTAAATCTAAACAAAATGTGTCAAGTCACTTCAATTATTAATTAGTATTATCTTCTTCCTTAAAAATAAAATAAATATAAGTTATTGATGTGGGATCATGCTAAGATGTATGGCCTACTATGATCATTGAAAAAAAAATCTTTTATTTTGTTTGTATAAATTTAAAGTTTTAAAGTTATTCCAATCATTATTTACTAACTATAGATCTTACCATATTTTATAACAATTGCATATTTTAACTTATGATTGGGAACATAAATTTAACCTTGATATTGTTGCAACCTAGCCATGTGCATCTAAATTTTTTCTAGGTCTAGCTCTATTCTCTCTTATGATTTATTCACTTTGTATTGGCTTACCTTTGATGACCACTATAAGAAAATATAAGTGAATTTTATCTTAGAAAAAATATTTCTTAGGATTATCTTATGATATCCTATGCATGTTATTTTTGCTTCAATGTCTTTGAATAATCCAAATATAAGTATGAGTTTATAGCCTGGGTTGCTTTCCTTAATTTTTATAGGTTTTCAAGGTTTTGAAAACTAAGGTATTTTCTTACTAGTATGTCATCCTTTCCATCTCTACTTCCTCTTGCCTATTGGGTTATTAGGATTCATCACTACAATATATCCTTTCACCTAATCCCAAAAATCTAGTCCAAACCATCAAAAATTTATCTAAGTATAGATTCTATTGGTTTAAAAAACTTATCATGGTTGTCATGCTAGCCATCCAAGTTCTAAAATCTGTTTATACCTTAGATATTTTCTAGCACTAGAGTGTAGAACTTGATCCTCCATCCATATCACTCCTATCAAATCCTAAGTCTTTAACCCCCAATAATTTGTTGAAGTTAAGTTTTTTTCAATAGGCTTTTAGACTTGGTTATCTTACTATATAACATCCCTTTTAGCCTCAAAAACCTAATCATTACAAAATTTTAAGTTTATTAAAATATAATTTTTTTGCACCCCTTAACCATCATACCATCCCATTTTTCCCTTACAACTCTAAGTTTTACTCATTTGAATCAAATTATTTTAGCTAGGATTTATATTTTATCATCCCTAAATACCACTTCCCTTCATCCCCTATCTTATTGATCCTCATTTTAAAAAAAAATTACCTAAGTATTTTAGATTTCTAGACTTTTTCTTACATGCATATCTTTTTCTCAACTCTAAACCCTTGATATTTTGTGAGTTGTTCCATAATGACATCATCTTTGTACATTCTTTTTTATGTCAATCCATTTTTTGGAGTTCCCTAATAAGCTATACTTTTTGATATCATCAATGACATTATATTGATGTCACCTTTTCACACTCTAAATTTTTATTTGTTGGAATAGGATGCTATGCCATCCATTTCCCTAGTACTTATTTCATCTTTTATTAAAATCTAGATCTCACTTAATTACTTTCAAACTTTGATCCAAACCTTAATATGGTTCTCATTTCTTTCAACCCCAAAATATTACAACTTTATCACATCTTTAATAGAACCTTTATCATTTATTGTTTTAGCCATTTCCTATATTAAAAACTAGATGGTTTTTGTAAAATGACTCATCATGCTAGAGAAATTACTAACAATTGATAAAGCTATATTTTTTACTACTCAAGATGATTTGAGTGATTTCCATTAACAACTAGCTATAGGTAGTCAGGGTTTTGTTTGTCTTGATTTGGCTCTACAACTATCAAAGAATTCCTAGAATCATTCATTAAGCAAAAAAAAAAAAAACATAGATCGAGTGACAAGAGAGGCCATGGCCATGCTAAAGTTATTGTAGGTGATCATTTCTCTCAAGGATTTATTTCTCACATTTTTTGGGATGATTTCTAAAGCACATTTCATAATTTTCTTATATCTTTGTGTATTCATATTTGGAAATTAGTTGGTAGATGATTTAATTTTAGATAGATTTGTGGTTGTATTTTTTTACTAGTGGCATGTTCTTCAATCTTGGCATAAATTTTTTGAGACTAAAGAATATGGGTCATGATGACAAGAGTGTGGTTCCTCCCTACACTATTTTGGACCAAATTTATTGTACCCTAGTTCCAAATCTATGTAAGGTCATTCACGATTTATTGTAAAAGGTTGATTTTTATACATATTTATGGAAATAATTCATCTAGGTTGATCTCTATTTCTTGAAAATGTATACCATTTTAATGTAGATTTTTAGTTTGTAGGTTCTTTGTAATAGTATTGTAAATCTTACTTTAGAAAGAAATATATAATACACAAATTTACTTTCATATTAAAACATGTCTCAATATATTCTTTAGAGTTTTAGGGGATTGAAATAAATCCTAAGTACACATTTTCTCTATTAATTTGTATTCTAAAGGTATAGTAAAATGTCTCACATTATGGATATGCTTGTTGTGAAAATATTTTAAATTAATATGTGAAGATTTAAATTTTTATGTGGATTATTAACTAGTGTTTATAGTATTTTTAAGTGCTTGTTTAGGGTAGAATTTGTGTTATAGGAGTGGGCACTAGTCTTATGGTAGAAGGGTAACCCCCATATTATTTTAAACCAAGAAAAACATAATAACCTTATATTTATTTTAAATTTATTTTTTTCCATTATGCATAGTCCATTTTCATAAACTCATTCTAAAACTATTGTGATCCTATGAATTTTATCAACCCTAAAGAGTTGTATATGATTTTTATCACTAATTTAATGGTGTTGTAAGAAATTAACATTTGGATCTATATTTGAAGGAACTTGTGAGGTCATATTTATCTTTTATTACATTATTGAAATAGCTACTTAAAAAAGAGGTCTATAAAACTCAATGCATTAATCCATAACAAATAATAGTAATCATAGCTAAAATATAAAGTCATACTTTGTGAGAATTAATTTGAAGTCTTTTTTTTAATTTTTTAAAAGATTTTTGGGATCACCCTCCTAAACTTGGTAGGGATCAAGTTAAATAATAGGTTAAAACCATATTGTTCTTTGGCCTTTTTAGATTCTTGATTTGAGGATAGATGTCTTCCATGAGTAAAATTCATCACATTGTTAATAGTTAGTAAGAGTTTTAGAGTTAGGGGAACTAATACTAGAAAAATCAAAAACAAAAAATCCTAAAATATTATATTTAAATTCATGAATATTATAATAGCTACAAAATATTAATTCACTCTCTAACTTAGTATTGTGCATAACATGATAATTCTTAGTCTTACTTTTCCATGATATTATGACACCTTTTTAAATCTCATGGTAATAGAGGTATATAATATACAATTAAAGTTGTATTAGACCCAAGAGAACTTATGGTTTGAACTAAATTAAGATTAATTAATCCATCATATCACCACATTATATTATTTCATATATTTGGATTATTGCACATTACACCTAGTAGTGATATTTTTACCTCCTTGTGGCTAACTAGGATAACTCACAAGGCTACAAGTTGTTATATGGGCATTGTCATGATCATTTGAAGGTAGATTAGTGGGAAGTTATCCAAGTAGTAAACATTTAAATCTTAAAGCCATGTGATTCATTGTAATATCATTAGAATTATATAATTCCCACATACTTATTCCCATTTGTAATAAAATGATTGAGTTCTAGAATTTTAGAAGCCCATTGTAGTGAGTTGCAATTGTATTGTGACTATAAATAATAAATAATATTACTACTCTTTATTGTTTCATTGAGTTTCAATATGTGTAGTTTCCCTTTATTATATTGTTGGATAATCCTTCATTTGATCCTTAATCTATTACCATATCAATTAGTATTAGAGTATAATTTTTAGTATATTAAATGTCTTTCTTGTATACATATCACCGAAAGAAGAGGTAATTGGAAGGATATTTAATATATCAATAATTAAATTGAGGTAGTTTACATCAAATCCAAAGTAGAGATATCTACACATATAGTTCAAGGTGTTGCTAAAATTGTTAGAAGAATTAAATAAACATTTAAAATAATTAGGGAAATTAAAATATTATTATATTTAATGGGAAAAGATAAAAACCAAGGTTTAAACCCTAAAAATGTTAATAAGTGTGATGAGGATTAAATTGAAAGAGAATATGTGTAATTTTTTTTAGTAGGATTTTTAAACAAAGAAGAGGAAGGCATAAATTAAGTAAACATCTTAAAGGATATTTAAAAATTGGTAAGAGACCTATAATAGAGGTTTATAATTACTTTGGTAATTTTAATGTCAAATAGTTGATTAATAACATAAATGGTTGAGAATAATATTTTGAGCATGAAAGAACTATAGATCCTATAAGGGTTAGATTTTCTCAATCTAAATTGAAATGACATGTTATTGTTTTATGGAAAGTACAAGTAGAAAGAAATGAGAGAGGAAAGAGAGGATAAATAATTGGAAAGAATATTTGTGAAGGATGAGAATAAATTTATATGCAATGAATATGAGTCATGATTGCTAAATATGTTACAAAATATGAATTGGAAATATAGGATAGTGAAAGAATGTATTGAAGAATTTTACAAGATGATTACTAGTGATAGACATAGTGAATCAAATAAGGTAAAGGTTACAAGATATATAAATGGATTGAGAGGAAGTATTTAGAAATAACCAATATTTCAAATCTTTAGAACAATATAAGAATAATTTAAACTTACAATAAAGGTAGAGGAGAAATTGAATGATATTTGAAAGTAGATTGAATCTAGTAGAGAGAAGAATAAGTAATATTTTGAAGAGGTAGATCATAGTATGATGATAGAGGACCTTGCAAGGAAGATGTGGAAGCAAGAAAGAGTTATAATACATACAATAAGGCTATTAGTACATACTATACTAAATAAGGAGTTAGTAACTTTTACTACAATATTAGAGATATAGTACAATGATGGGATAAATGTATATTAAAAAAGAAAAGCGTGATATGGTAGAAATAATGGAAGATATTTGTAAGGAACCTATTTAAAGTGTGTGTGAGAATGAAATCAATAATTTGAATGTTAAAAAGGCCAAGGAAGCAATAAAATGATATTTGAAAGAAATTAAAGAACTATATATGCATAAGAAGAGCCTAGATGATGATAATATCCAATTGAAAAAAATAGAGAAAGGAGAAGTGGATAGTCAAAATAAAAGTGATAATTGACCACTTACGAGGGTTAATTTAGCAATTGTTACAATAATCGGTGTATATTGCATTAAAAAGTGCCCATGGTAGTTCCCTAATTACCTCCAATTCAAAGTAGCACATGATATGTTCTATAAATAAGGTTAAAATTAGATTCAATATAGCTTGATAACATGTTGAGATCTTGATGCAGGTGCATCCATGGTTTTCAGCCAATTGACAAAGTTTTTTTTATTAAAATTTTGTTGTGAAATTATTTTAATCATATTTTGAAGTGATTTTAATATTGTTGAGTCCAAAAATCAAATTAATTGAGTTGGATGCATTTTGGTTTGAATTTCACCTTGGGAAGCATGTCGAGTTTAATATTATTTTAATTTAATTACCAAAAAGGAAAGATGGGCATTGGATTTTTGGAGTGGAGGAATATTTATATTTGTAATAAATGAAAATCATGCTACAGACATGAATGGGATGCCCAAGATGAGTGGAGTTGAAAATTTGAATTGGTAATGCAAATTGGAGAATTGAGGATTTACGATGCCAACTATTGGTGGCCTACCCAAAAAGAAGAGAAATTAACATGAATTGGGGGTTGCAATGAATATCATTTGTTACTTGTAACTGCCTTTTTAGATAGGGGGCATGACATTTGGTTTAGTAGTATTGCAAAAGAGTTTTGGCATTGTTTGGTGGTTAATTATTTTGGTGATTGTTATTGTTTTGGTTCCAGATTTTGCAAGGATTCTTAGGCATAGCATCTTCATGGGAGACATTTTCAGACTTGGAAATTGTTGTTGGAAGACAAAAATCAGTTACAAAACATTTTTTTGCATATATTGGTGATTGTGTGTTGAGTTTTCTAGAAATTGTGTACAAGTATAGGAAGGAGATTGTAAGGTTTGAGAAGAGGATTGAGTGCATATCTATAGGTTTTTTTCCTACCCATAGCAAGACACTTATCACTGATTTTTATGTAATATCAATCCTTAGCGATGCCTTTTTTATTTCCCTTCCATTTTATGTGTTGTACAATGATTTTTAGGTGTTGTTGAATCAATAAGAATTACTCTTGTTGCTAATTTTTGGTGTTTTGATCAATTTAATTTCATCAAATATTCATGTGAGGTTTGAAGTGTAGAGAGTTATAGGAAAGCTCTCTTCCATTAGTCGTATCATAGTGGGTTGTCCTATTTCTACAAGTAGAGTGCCGAAGAGAGGCAGTTTGCAATAGGACTTGTGAGTGTGGGTATTGATAAAAATTCCTCCAAGAGTGGTGTTGGCTATTTTTTATGTTGTTAACTAGGTTTGTCTCCTAATCTACCTATGGAATTTCCAATTCCAATCAAGGGCAGCTCGGAGGACCTGGACCAATTAACGAGGATGTTAAGATAACCTCCTACACTTCGGGCTTTGCAAGACCTAAGAGAGTGGTCCCTATAATGTGTTTATGATCTCTGCACCAAATTCATAAAAATTCATTAAAAAATCATAGATAATCCCACAAATGGCTCAACAAAATAGGATATCACTAAATAAATTGTCCTTTCACCAATAATATCGGCTACTTGGAGCATGAGATAATTATAACATTATTCTGTAACGTATGATAATCATTTATTTGTAATTTGGTAGCAAGCCCAAAACAAAGACAAATAGATACAAAGCCCCACAAACTTGTACAATTTAGATCAGTTCCATATACCCTTGCGGATTCAAACACAAGAACATTCACAATTCGACAACATATTTAAATACTTAGCATATATGATCCCTGACAATATTGCATTACAATAATATCAATTTCTGTCCCAACCCAATACTTCTTACTAAATCCCTTTACAAACATACCCATCCATAATTCCATCCAACCATTTTAATTAATTGTTTGAATTAAAGCCAAGATAGAAAGCACACACACCAAAATGATGAGATGAACATCATAATCCTTGATTATTTTATTCAAAATCATGATATGTTTATATAGAGGAGAGACTCGAGCTCGAGATATATCATCATAGCTTAAATGCTAGTACTGTTATAAAACATGCAATCTTCATAAGTCTAAAACCATTTACAAAATAACCCCTAACCTTAATTGCCTTAACATTTACAAATATTCTTACAATTCACTCTGCAGCTATACCTAGACTCGACCTTAAAAAATATGACTTGCCCACCACTTTTCTGGCCTTGAAATCCTTCTTATAGAAAATGAAGGAGCAACAAGCATTGGGCCAGAAATTACACATGTCACCGATCAATTGGACCACTATGTGCCAGTTCAAAACTGAAATCACAACCACCAAGTTCTGGAGCATCTTTCTGTTGATTCTATTCATTACATAATAACCACAACATTTGTTATACCTGAAAATCTGTGCCCAAAGCCACCATGGAACAAAACCAAAATCAGTTATATCATAACCGTTGAGCTGTCAGTTGCCAGTAATATACACCGTTTCACTCCTCTTCAGTTAAGTATTTGTCAACCCAACTCTGATATTCTTCATCTATTGGCCAATTAAAATTCACCACCTCCCTCATCTTGGTACTGTAAGGTGTGAATTTCACTGCAACTTGATTTGCCTCTCTTTCAAATGACTCTAAGAACATGTTGGTGTTAATTATTTTATCCATACTACTTACCAACAAGTCATGATCTGAGTCATCATAGATTAATTTGATTTGTGCATTAATAACCTCCTCTGTCCTTTCCTGCCATTGTTGCAGTGTCTTCACATTTCCCTGTGTATCTATTATATCTGGTAGGAAAGTGTCATTCCAATCATCAAAACCCTTTATTAATTCCCTAATTTTCTTACTCAAATCATCAGGCAAGGCCTGGAATCCCTTCAATGATTTCACAAAGATTTGAGTAGGCTTTAATGATTGAGGCCTATTATTCACATCAAATCTAGAAGCCTTAAGCATAATATCTAAATCAGTGGCCCTAGGGATCCACTTCTCAACCAAGGGTAGAACTATTTCCCTATCTATGTTAATGTTTTGTATTCCTCCCAAGAATAAAGAATATAAAGAATGTATAACTCGCAACCTAGAATCAATCTTCTCATTTAAATGCCTCAAAACAATGTCAACCACCTCATTATGTTTAGCCACAACCCCATCCTCACTTGCCCTTAGGGCATCTTGTAATTCTGTGATCTTATTCATCATTTTCCTTTTGGTAGGATCTACAGAGTACTCAACTTCATCTTCAATTGGCCCTGGTGCAGGGCTATCAATAGGTGTCTGAATTGGGGATCCAGGAGTAGAAATAATTGGGACAACAGGGGGCAATGCCCCCGAAGTAGTATGCATTTCCCTGGTAGCAGGGGCACTCGAGGATTCTCCCACCTGCCCATACCTTAGTCTATCTACTTCAAACTACAATTCAATATTTCTTTGTTGCATTCTACTATATTCCCCAATTATTGCATTGTATTTTTCCATCAAGATTTTCTTTTTAGCCTCATCTCTTTCAGTTGTCTTCTAGGCCAATTTGGCCACATTCAGTGTCAAGATTGTGGCCTATGTCATGGAGGTTTCAGAAACTCTCTTGATGATAAGCCCACCCCTTAGATTTGGATTGATATCAGCCACATTCGGTTTTCTGCCTTGAGGTGCCAATGACCATATTGCTAAAGTTTCATATTCCTCACTAAAGGCAGAGTCCTGTAGGGATGCCTTGACTTCCTCTTCATTACCTTGCATAGGATGCTTGGATTGCATGATAGCATTGAATGCTACAGCATCAGCTATGTCCCATTCAGGGAGAAGTAAGACACCAGCCTAAAACACAAGTTTCCTTCCTTCATCAGGAGTGATTTTCTTGAATTGTTCCATCAATTTGGCCTTGACCTCATCATCATTCTCTTGGTCAGATCTGTTAGGTCTTGATTCCCTCCTCCTCTTTCATTTGTCCTAATACTCTTCAAATTTCATCCTCCACACCAACTACAATAAAATAGGAGTTTTTACGAAGGCATCATCATCCAACAATGCCTTGCAGGCCACCATCCTTGCATCTTGTACACACTGCCCCTTTATATCCATATCAGTCAACACCAATTGTCCTGATCTAGGAGGGGAGGGGATGCCAACCTGCATGTCCTGATTAGTTACAATTATCTCATCCACCAGAGCCTCTTGTGATTCCTCAATTCTTTGCCTCTTAAGGCTTGGCTCTGATGACGGCTCCATAGGGTCATCCCTAGGTGGTGAATCAAGATCCACAATTTTTATTCCCCCAGGCTTTCTGATCCCATGACCAGATTGTGATGATGCTTTCATTATTTGTTTGCCTTTTTTGTCTCCTGCCCCTTCATCACTGCTATCATCTCTCTTCCTTCTCTATAAAGGCCTATCCCTTGGTGGCTGATAAGTTGGCCTTTCTTCCTCAAGCCTCACCTCCAATCCTTGAATTTTCAAGTCCACCTCCAAATTTATCTTTTTAGTTCTTAGGGTGTTCATGATTTCTCTAAAATTATTCATCAGGAAATCAATTCTTTTATGAAATGGAGTGAACTCCATTAGTGGATCATACTTTGGATCCAACTTATGCACCATGGCCATCATTTTCTCATAGGCAATCCATTTCTCTTTATTTAATTCTTTCTTGCTCAAATCAAACTCATTCCTAATCAAATCTTCAAGAAAATTGAAAACATGGACAAACTTGCCACCCTTAATTCTTTGTCTGAACAAAGCAAAGAATCCCTTAGGGTCATGCTGCCTCACAGATCCATTATTCAAATAGTAATCATCAAAATATCTATCAAAATGAACCCATCCTCCCTTGGAAAATATAAAATCTGAAACAACAGTATAATCAGGGAACAAAGTCCCTTTTCCTCTTCCTGTCAAATTATCCTCATGGATGCAACCCAGCTGCCACAAGACCTCTGCAAATCCCATCCTTGAAGGTACATTGTATGGTAGAATATGAGGAGCTCCTTGGAAGCCATAAACCCTTAAGATAGTGCTTACAGGGTATGGAATGATGTCACCCCAATTATGACATACCTTCAAATCAGGCTTTCTTTCTTTAGGTCAGAGAAAATCGTGCAAATTCTCAGGAATTCTTGGCACATTCACCATTAGTCTAGCCCTGAGCCTAGAAGAAAAATAGTTATCAAACTACACATAACTAGCACCTCCCTTGTTGCAAGACAGGTCTACACTCCAAGCCTATACCGATAATCTCTCTCCATTCACCTCTTGCCTCAACTCCATTTTATTTGAGAAGAAATCGACATTCTCATATAATAACATGTGCATTAATAAGGAGTACCAAAAGAAAGGAGTACTAGTGTCCCCCACATATAAGTTCAACAAACCCTCATGTATCCTTTCAGCAAGGAAAGAAGCATAGTCATATATTACAAAAAAATTGGGATGCTGAATTTGAGCCCCCATAAACATATAGGAAATGGGAATCACAGTACTAGGGCTGAAACCTAAAACTTGGCAAAGTGAATAGAAATTTTCCAAGAAATGATCAGCAAAAAAACTTAATCTGAAAGTTTCCTGATCAGTCGGGCTGATATGAAATGTTGAACTGCCCGCCCTGGCTAGATGAGGGGGAAGCAATTTTGATCAAAAAAGAGGTTGTGTTTTGGCACATTCTTGCTTCATTTCCTCAAGGTCTATCTAGACCAAGAATGAGCTATATTCACTCAAATCAAAAACCTGCTAAATCACATCTGCATCTATATTCAGTAAAACCTCACCATCATTATCCCTTATAATCCTTGTGACAGGATCATATCTTGTAGCCACTGCCCTGAGGAGGTCGATATCAAGAAACACATTTGGTACCACAAGCTTTCCCATATCATACCTCCAACCATTTGAAAAAGGATGAGGTGCATTCCGCTGGCCATACCATCTTTTAAACAATTCCAAACCTGTCATTGGTACCCTAGCATCCGTAATGTTATAGG
This sequence comes from Sequoia sempervirens, assembly GCA_007258455.2. Taxonomy (NCBI): domain Eukaryota; kingdom Viridiplantae; phylum Streptophyta; class Pinopsida; order Cupressales; family Cupressaceae; genus Sequoia; species Sequoia sempervirens. Next base: position 86,909 of record VDFB02355107.1, read on the forward strand.
TTTTGTATCTCAATCCTTCACCTAAGGCAGTCCCTCTCATTAAAACTAAACCCCTCTTTTTATCGCTGGTTGACAAAGGGAATTGGTCAAGGAAATCATCATATAGGTTCCTTTGTAAGTAGTCAATATGGCCAGAATGTTGTTTTGTCGGTGCCATTTCAAACAACTAGGGCTTCTCCTAAGATCAAATTATGAACAACTAGGGCTACCCAAAACAAAATTACAGTGGAATTTTGCAATTTCCCACAATTAAAAGAAACAGTAACCCTAGAATCTTAATCCAAAAAAAATTTGATCAACACAACATAGCTTTCCACAAGAATCACATTCAAACAGAACAGTGATAAAATAACTCACAGAATTTCGTGTTCTATAGGTAAACAAACCCTTGCTGTAGTTGCTTTGAGAACTCTATCTTTGGCTCTGGATAGCTTCAAAAATGCCTTAACGCCTTAATGGTGAAAGCAATCTGCAATTAAACACTTAAATTTTATGAAAAATGGCCTGTAGACGTCTTGTCCACCATTAAAGCTTACTCGCATACCACACCAATGGCTTCAATTACAATTTGACATAAATTTAAATCTTCGCCGTTGATCTCTTGTTTCTATTAGATCATCGAACGGTCCTCCTTAAAAAGGCTGACAACACCTCCACATCATCTTCAAGGGCCCACCATAATACACAGCACTAAGAAAATACACGTGGCGCCCACCCGCGATATTGCGATCATTAAACTTCCTTCAGTTTAAGATCATGTGATGGTGGGCAACCGTTGATCCTCTTCATCGGTGATCACAATCATACAAAATAAGGAATATTATCAATACCAATCCACTAAGCAGCATTTTCATCAAGATTAAAACATCGCCGTTGATTATGAGCACGTGCATCACCCATATGATTTAGTAACCCGCTTGATAATGCACTAAAGTCTGATATTTATTAAAACTTTATTTACTTTTGCAACATCGGCAGCCTGGGACACGTGGCACCTGCCCGCTATATTGCAATCACCAAGTAGCCAGTGGTGATGTCATCACGGGATCACGGGGAGGGGTCAGGATCAACCGCGGGGATATCAATGGTTATCAAATAACCCCTACAAAACATTAAACATTTCTTAGAAGAAAAAAAAGAGGAAGGGGACACTGCTTAGGGCAACGATAGTCGATGAATCAATGTTGTTTTTAAAAGCATAAGGCACGGACCGACTTAGACCTTAGTAAATAAAAGGAGGCCAACGATAATATTTATCATTTTATTAAAAGGGGCCAAGCCTAGACGATTCAATGAGACATAAGTTGTTTTAAAACCTCCTCCAAAAGGTAACGACAGAAAAGACCTATACCAAAGACAGGACACCAAGGGTTCATGAAAGCAAAGCAATAATTCCAGCCCTAGGTACCATCCGGATAAACAAGACAAGCTAATAATAAAAGGAAACCTAGGATGTAAATTTGAGGCTCCATCAAGTGGCCCCAAGAGGAAGGGGTAGAGGTGGAGGTAGAGGTAGAGGTAGAAACCCTCCTAACATGGAATATTTTAGGGCCCTTAGAAGGAAAGTTAAAACATTGTAGGAAAAGCTATGTAGGAGAGATGTGCACAAAAAAAGAGATGAAAGTGAAGATGAAGCTAAGGATGAGAAACCCTATGTAGAAGAAGCACATGATGAAATTGATTATGGAGAAATTAGATTATTGAGAGTTATTTCTCAAATTGGGAAGAGACCAAAGATGGAGGTTTCAACATTCTATGGAAACTTGAATCCAGAAGAATTCATAGGCTAGATAAATGACATGGAGGCATTCTTTACATTTGAAGAGATTGAGGATCCTAATAGGGTAAGGTTTACAAAAACCAAATTGAAGGGGCATGCTATCATTTTTTGAAAAGAAGTGTAGATTGAAAGAGGTAGGAGAGGAAAGGAAAGGGTTACAAAGTGGGGTAGAATAGTTGAGAAGCTTAAAGGATAATTTGTTCCAATGGATTATGAGTTGGAATTGTTAAATATGATGCATGGATTGAGACATCAAGGAGAATCAGTCAAGGAATACACTAAGGAGTTTCACACTCTCTTGATTAGAGTGGGACATTAAGAAGCCAACAAGAAGAAGGTATCAAGATACATCAATGGGTTGAAGCTAAGCATCCAGAAAGAATTGAATATGGTAAGAAGTTTTAATTTAGAAGACGATTATCAATTTTCTTTGTAAGTTGAGTGAAAGTTAAATAGAAATTTGAGAACAATAAAAAGGGAAAGGGTAGATATTATGTGCAGAAAAATGAGGGTAAAAATAAAATTAAAGACTTTAAGGACATCAAATATGAGAAGGGTGAGAGTTCAAACTATTCTGGTGAGAAAAATCTCAGAGGTAGAGGATTCAGAAGAGGAGGCTTCCAAGGAACTTGTTTCAAACTTGTTTCAGGTGTGGAGAAGATGGGCATAGGAAATATGATTGTCCTCATAATCAAGAGGGAAGAAAAAGAAGGATTAAAAATGATGCAAGGGAAGAAAATATAAATGAAGAAGATGTGGAGTCTTCACACTCAGAAGATGCAAAAAATGGAGAAGCACTTGTTATAATCTAAGAGCCCTGATGAATGAAAGAAAGGAACTGGACCAAAGGAAAATATTGTTTTGAACAAGATGTAAGTGTGAAGGTAAGGTATGTAATGTTATTATTGATGGTGGAAGCATAGATAATTTGGTTTCTAAATAAATGGTAAATAAATTAAAGTTGGAGAGAAGAAGGCACCCGCATCCATATAAGATTGCTTAGATAAAAGATGAAAAGAAGGTTTTGGTGTTGGAAAAATATGTTCCAACCTTGCAATTACATAAGTTATTTTTGATACATCAACAATGGTCAATATTTTATTAGCTGGACTTTCCCTAGAAGGAAACCCTATTTTATGAGGGCATTGTATTATGACTATGTATTATGATGTATTCTAAGAGTTTGATAGTGGTCATGTTTCCTTTGGATCTCTAGTTGTGATACTCTTGTGAGAATCTCTCTACAAGTATATTACAATTTTTATTATTTTTAAATAATATATTGGGCAGCTTTTGGAGTGTGGGGTTTTTCTCCCGAAAGGGTTTTCCCCATATAAATCATTGTGTTGTGGTATACATGATATTTATGTTTATTTATGTTTAAGTTTATGTAACTGTTATTTAGATTTGTAAATTTTTGCATTATACTCCTCTCAAGATTAGTGTAGGAAGTTGTTTCACTACCTTAGCTTCCTTACAAGTGGTATCAGAGCCTATCACATTTGGTTTTAGTTGTGGGTTGTTAGGTTTTTTTAACTAATTCAGATTTGAGTGGGAGCTTGTGCAGAAGACACTTTGTGATCTTGTTGCAGGAATTTTTCAGATGACAAGTTCATCAAGGAGAATAAAGGTGGATAATTTTTTTGGAAATAATTTTGAGATTTGGAAGCTGAAGATGGAGGATCTGTTGATAGATTGATATTTGTGAGATGTTGAAAATGAGAAAGTTTCAAGGCCTACAGATCCTACGTTTTCTACTCAATATGATGTTATAGACCCCAAAGCCTAGGGTCTAATCAAATTGTGCTTGGAAAACTCTTTTTTAACCAATTTCCATGAAGAGACCTCTACACAGAAACTATGGAAGAAGCTTGGTGAGTTGTATCAAGCTAGATCTTTAGTGAACAAGATTTTCTTGAGGAAGAAATTATATTCCTTAAGAATGGAAGAGGGTGGATGAATTACATACCACTTGGAAACATTCAATATATTGGTGACTTAATTGGAATCGGTTGGTGTCAAAATGGATGCGAAGGATAAATTTTAGATCTTGATTTGTTATTTGCCTGATTCGTGGGATTCTCTTGTTATGGCTATTGAGAGTACTTCTATTATATTAAATATTGAAGAAGTGGTGGGTTCTTTGCTTTCTAAATAGATGAGGAGGAAGGTATCCATTAGTGCCAAGGAGGCCCTAAATTTTCATGGAATACATAAGGAATAAGGAAATAAGAATGAGAAGCATGATAAATCCAAGTCCAAGGGGAGATCCAAATCTCCTGGAAAGTCCAAAGTTATTTTCTAGAACTATCTTAAGCCTAGACGTATTTGTAAGGACAACAAGGAAGAAAAGAAGAAGAAAAATAAGAAATTTGATTATAATTATGAGTCCGAGAAGGAAGATGGTGCATTCATTACAGCTTCGAGAACTCATATAAGTAATGATGCATGATTAATTGACTCAGGTGCATCTTTCCATATGACCTTTAATAGAGATTGGTCTTTTTAATATAAAGAATTTGATGGAGGTAAGGTGTACTTGGGTGATGATTCTTATTTAAATATTGTTTGTTGTGGTAAATTTAGAATCAGGTTTATTGATGGTAGAATAAAAATGATTAATGGTGTGTTGCACATCCTTGGATTAGTACAAAATTTGTTATCTATGAGAAAACTAATAGATGCAAGTGTGTAGGAAGTATTTTTTGATGCAGGATGCAATATGGTTAGAGGTGCTATGGTAATTGCTAGAGGTGTCAGATATGACACGTTGTATAAGCTTGATGCATGTATTGTTTAGTGCAATAGTACTTTAGTGAAAAGAAAGTCTGTGGAAGAGGTGAAGGTTTCATCTTCAATACATGGTCATTTTTTTTGGGTACCCAAGGGTGCTCTTTCTTTTGAAAGTTACCTATAGAAAAATCTATGTTATGGCACTAGATACTTGGCCACATTGGAGAAAAGGGTCTAAGGACCTTGAAAAATAAAAACCTTGTTGAAGGGTTGACTTATTGTAATCTTGAATTTGATTTTTGTGACCATTGCATTTATGGAAAACAAAAGTGCATTTAGTTTTACTTGAGTTCTCATAAATCTTGTGGTATATTGGATCTTATTCATTCTTATGTGTTTGGTCTTGTAGATGTTCCTTCAATTGGTAAATCCATATATTATGTTTTATTTATTGATGATTATAGTAGGACATGGGTGTATTTTATAAAGAGTAAATCTAAAATTTTCAATCAATTTAAAGAATTCAAAGCAATGATTGAGTTGTAGACTAGAAATAAAAAAAATGTTTGAGGGATGATAATGGTAGTGAATTTTTCTCTAATGATTTTAATAGATTATGTAAACATTATGGTATTCATAGATAAAAGAAAACTTTGTAGTCTCCATAGCATAATGGAGTTGCAAAAAGAATGAACAAGACACTGATGGAGAAGGCTAGAAGTATGTTGAGTGTTGTTGGTCTAGAAAAAATATTTTGGGTTGAAGCTATTGCCACTTCTTGTTACATGATTAATAGGTCTCCTACATTAGCTCTTATTGATAAGATGATTATAAATACATGGTTGGGCCACAATCACTCATTGAGACATCTTAGAGTTTTTGGTTGCAAGGAATATGCACATGTGCCAAAGGAGAAGTGAACAAAGTTAGAGAACAAGGCTATAAAATGTATATTAATGAGATATATAGTTATGGTGTGAAAGTATACAAGGTTTGGGATTCTATTGTACATAAGGTAATATATAGTAGAAGTGTTATTTTTATAGAAACTAAGTCTTCTTCTATTACATTGCAACTAGAACAAAGTAAACAAGAAGATATGATTCAACTTCCTTCTACACCTGAGAAAGTTGAATTGAGGCTCATGGATAGACAAGAAGTTGAGGAGAACTCATCTATCTTTGAATCTTCAGTAGATGAGGAAGAACCTCCAACTTAGCTCATTCGTACGTCTAAAATTCATAGAAAACCACCTAAAAGGTATTCACCTTATGATTGGAGATGTAGTTTTTCTTTGATTACTAACATGAATGAACCTAGATCAATAGAAGAGGTATTAGGTATGAATGATGCAAAATCCTACAAGATTTCTATGGATGAAGAAATGCCATCTTTGAAAAAAAAATGATACATAGGATATTGTACCATTTCCTGAAGGACAAAAACTTTTTGGTTGCAAATGGGTGTTCAAGAAAAAGATTGGTTAGGATAGAGGTATTGAGAAGTACAAAGCAAGGTTGGTTACAAAAGGTTACTCTCAAGTTGAGGGTGTTGATTGTTGTGAGATATTTTTTCTTGTTGGAAAAATGGAATCCATTGGATTTTTTATTTCTATTGCTATTGCTTATGATTTAGAGGTTGAGAAAATGGATATGAAAACTGGTTTCCTTCATGGTGACTTGGAGGAGGATATTTATATGACACATCCAGAGCACTATGTAGTGAAAGGTAAAAGTAAATTGGTTTGTAAATTAAAGAAATATTTGTATGACCTAAATTAGAGTCGTAGGATGTGGTACAAAAAAATTGATACATACATGTTGAGTTTGAGATTTGAGAAATCTAAATAAGATCATTATGTTTATTATAAAATTGGTGGTGATCACTTCTTGTTTATTGCATTATATGTTGATAATGTGTTATTTATTGGCAAAGGGAAAGGTATGATTTTAGAACTAAACTCTCAACTTGCTGCTAAATTTGAAATGAGAGACCTTGGTGTGGCTAGACACATTCTTGGGATGGAAATTAAAAGAGATAGAGTGAACACAAATTTATTGCTTGGCCAAAGTAAGTATGTCAATTAAACTTTAGAGAGATTTGATATGCAGGATTGTATGCCATTGTGTGCTCCTTTCTTAGCTAGAACAAAGTTAACTATTTCAGATTGTCCAACATCCCCATCAAAGATGGAAGATATGAGAAAAGTACCTTACAAAGTGTAATTGGAAGTTTGATGTATGTTATAGTTTGTACAAGACTAGATATTTGTCTAATCCCAATAGAGTTCATTTGGATGCAGTACCTTAGAGTGTTCCTTATGTTATCATAGTAACTTGATTGAGGATGATATTTTCCTTGATATTCATGGTTATGTGGATTCAGACTAGGTAGGGTATGTTGATAGAAGTTGATCCACCAATACTTATGTGTTTACTTTATTTGGTGGTGCAATTAGTTGAATGAGTAAGCAACAGGTTGTAGTTGCTTTTTCCACTACTAAAGCTAAGTATATAGAAGCTACTCATTCTTCTAAAGAAGACATTTGGCTCAAGAGACCGTGTTCAAATATTGGAATAAAAAAAGGTGTCATGAAAATTTATTGCAATAGTTAGAGTGTGATATGTCTAGTTAAGAACTTGAAATTTCATGCCGGGACCAAGCATATTGATGTACAATATCATTTTTTTAGAGATATGGTCAAAGATGGCAAGGTGAATCTAGTTAAGGTAGAGACTTTGATGAATGTTACATTGCTTCTTTAACTAATATTGTGAGCACATAGAAGTTTAGATGGTGTTTAGAGACTATTGGCCTTTTAGCCCCTAGCAATTAAGAAATGATGTTTATAATACACCCTCTCATTGCTCTTGCAAGGTGTTCGAAAAGTGGGAATTTTTTGGGAAAATGTGTCTCAACCTTGCAATTACATAAGGTGTTTTTGATACATCAATGGCAGTCGATATTTTATTAGCTTGACTTTCCCTAGAAGGAAGCCCTATTTTATAAGGGAACTGTATTATAGATGTGTATTATAATGTGTTATGAGAGTCTGATAGTGGTCATGTTACCTCTAGATCTCTGATTTTTTATACTCTTGTTAGAATCTTGATTTGTAAGTTTATTGTATTCTTTGTGATTTTTGAATAATATATTGGGTAGCTTTTGGAGTGTGGCTTTTTTCTCTCGAAAGGGTTTTTCCCCACATAAATCATTGTGCTGTGGTATGTGATGAGCCTAGTTTTTGGTCCAATTCTGTGTAGAATCGATGGTTTATTTGTTGGAAGTTGTCATGAACTTTGATGTTAAATGTCGATATTTGCATAATGTTTCCCTCAAACCATAGACATTGGGCTTACTACTATCTCTACAAGTTTTAATGACATTGGCATATTATGTGGATTATCTATATTGATTTTGCATGTGGTTAATGAATGTTCCTTAAGGTGGTTATAGATGTGTAGTTATTGTGCATATTGACATTGCCATGCAAATTTAATTTGAGGATGCTAAGTTGAGGAATACACCGCTAGTTGGGCATGCACCATAACGTCCAGCAAAGGAATTGCTCAAGGTCAAAGGAGGTCGATGACAAAAGATTCTTCATGCAACCGAATGTAACTTCCTTGTAGTGGAATTTAATGATTGAGTAGACGCGGGCATTACTATTGTGCTAAATCTATGTTTGGACCTGCATGTCTGACCAGATTCCATGCACATGTAACCACCGCCACTCCACTTTCTTTATTTTCCCTAAATGGAATCCTCCCAGTTGTGGAGTTGACTACCTTGTTTAGCTGATAGTATAAATAAAGATCTGATGCTCCTTCCTCAGTAGGTTGCAAATTTTTTTATTGTACTTGCACTCTTAATATTTTAGTAATACAAATAAATTACTCTTTTGTATTCATGATTTACAGTGAATAAAATAAAGTTCTAAGTTGGAACATCTAAGTTCTCATTAGTTTTAGAGGATACTTATCCAAGGGGTCCCACTTGGTGAGTAATCCATTTTATTATTTTAGCATTAGTCTAGTGTTACTTACTGTTTAGTAATTAGTTAGAAATCTAGCACTGACTATTCCTGCAGCCACTAGAATTCTATTCTGTGACTATTCCTATAGCCAAAGTAGACAAAGTAGTGCCTTGTTTATTGCTCATATTTTAATTCCTATTATGCATATTAGTTTGATGTAGTTGTTGATTGATGATTGGTATTTATGGTATTCCCTTCTAAGCAATTTACTTTCAACATTGTGAGTTCTTTAGTTGTAGAATGAAATGGCTACTTTGAGTTCCTAGTTCACATACTGTGCTGACCCATTTCAAGTTCACATCCCTCAGTTGACAAGTTAAATGCACCTTCATGATGATTGAAATAGCTATTCAGGTTAGATGTCCAATCTCTGAATCATGGTTTTAAGGGCTTAGTTATTAAATCATTGTAGGAGGCCAACAGTATGCATGATGTTTTTGTTTATTTATTTTTGAGTTTCTATAACTATTAAAGATCTATAAATTTTTACATTATCCTCCTCTCAATAGTAGTGTAGAAAGTTGTTCCACTACCTTAACTTCCTTACATTTGGTTAACGAACAATGTTTGGTGAAATTTAAGATAGGGTAGTATAATGATGAGATAATGTGTGATATTATGCCTTTGTATATTTTCCATGTTTTGTTAGGAAGACCTATAGGTGTGTAGTGCATGATGGATATGCCAATACATACTCAAAAAAGGATGGAATAAAGCACAAGCTGAAACCATTGAGTAATGAAAAAGGAAAGGTATATAATAACACTGGAATTTTTTTGATTAATGATGTTAAAAATTTAGTTAATTAGGATGAGGATGAATATTATGATTTGATAATGCAAGTTGTAGCATTGTTGATTGCATTCAAGATGGATAGGGTGAAGGTTTCAATGGAGAAAGAAGAGGTAAAATCAAAAGAGGTTTGGAAGGCCTATAGAAGACTCATCTTGGTTGTCTAAAGTTGAGGTTATTTTCCTAATTGGTTACCCTCTTGAGAAGTGACAGTGCCACTTTTCTTCTATTGTGGGTATCTAATGCATGTGCATTCATGGTTGTTAGCCAACTGGAAAAGTTTTATTTTTGTTCAAATTTTGTTGTGAAAGTATTTTAATCATATTTTGGAGTCCAAATATCAAATTAATTGAGTTGGACATATTTTCGTTTGAATTTCACCTTGGGAAACATGTCAGGTTTAATATTATTTTAATTTAATTACCAAAAAGGAAAGATGGGTGTTGAAATTTTGGAGTGGAGGAATATTTGAATTTAAAATTAATGAAAAACATGTTATAGGCATGACTGGTATGCTTAGACTGGGTGGAGTTGAAAATTTGAATTGGTAATGCAAATTGGAGATTTGAGGATTGATGGTGCCAACTAGTGGTGGGTTTCCTAGAAAGAAGAGAAATCAACATGTATAATGTGTTGGAATGAATTTCATTTGTTTCTTGTAACTAATTTTTTAGAGGGGGGCATGGGATTTGGTGTAATGGTATTGTAGAGGAGTTTTGGAATTGTTTGGTGATTAATTATTTTAGAGATTATTATTGTTTTGGTTCCAAATTTTGCAAGAAGGAGTCTCTGGTGTAGAATCTTCTTGGGAGAAATTTTTAGACTTGGAAATTTTTGTTGGAAGACCAAAATCAATTACCAAACATTTGTTGTAGATATTGGTGATTATGTCTTGAGTTTTCTAGAATTTGTGTGCAAGTGTAGGAAGGAGATTGTAAGGTTTGAGAGGAGGATTGGGTGAATACTTGTAGGTGTTCTTTTTTCCTATAGCAAGGAATTTATCTTTTATTTTTCATGTAATATCAATCATTAGGGCAACCTTTTGTATTTACCTTCCATGTATGTGTTGCACAATGATTTGTAGGTGTTATCAAATCAATAAGAATTACTCTTGATGATTTTGGTATTTTGGAAAATTTAATTTCATAAAATATTTGTGTGAGATTTGAAGTGCAAAGAGTTGTTGGTAAGCTCTCTTGCATCAAATATTATATTGTAGAAGAAATAACAAAGAGTAAAGTAAATATTTCCGTGTTTGAGAAAATATAAATGGTCAAAATTAAGAGATTTTTTCTTCAATCTTTGGAAGAGGTTTTATTGAGGGAGACTTGAGATAAGATAATCAAAACATAACAACATCCATACATAGGTATATTCTTACCCACATTGTCATCATTACATAGATATCCAAGTGCATATTCTTGATGTTTATGGTATGTTAATAAGGAGGAATAAGTATAAGACATTAAATGAATACATGTAAATAGACTTCTCATATATGTGGATGCCTTGGAGATGCATTCCTAATAAAATACAAATATAAAGAGAACCAAGGATGAAGCATCTCATTATAGAGTACAACTAGAATAATGAGATCTTAAATGTTGAAGTGGAACCCAACATATACATCTCAGTTAGTGTGGAGATGTAAAAAGTCTTAATGGCTAATAACGTTTCGAAATTACCTATATAGGAAAAATGTTAGAATATTACAAAGATATTACCAAATATCAAAATACTAGTGCAATTGGAAGAGGGATTCTCCTCCTCTAATTAAGATGAGTGCATTGAAATTTTCCAATATTCTTTTTATAATTTCACAAGGGAGCATGACGATTGTTTTGATTAAAAAAGTAGGGAAAGGGCCCTAACCCCATATTTAAAATAACATATAAAAATAATAATAATAGAAGGGCACACATGTTCGAAAAAATAGCTAGAGGGTATGCACACCCAACTAAAAAACAAAACTAAGGAAACAAAATTGAAAGAGAAAAAAAACCACAACACCCAAGATAGCAGAACAAACTCTAGCCTTCAAGGAGGGCATCCAAGGATGCTTCCCAATCCTCCTTATCCTTATTCTCTTAATTGGTCTTATTGTTCATGTTCTACTCCCCATCACCTTTAGTCCCTTTTTTCTTCTATTTCGTAAGTTTAGAGTGGATACAGATGGTCCCAATAATAGATTTGTCCATGATACCATTAGTGAGTATTATGATTTTGGAAATGGGTAATCTTGGTATTGCTACTGCTAGAAACAAAAAATTTCTCCAACACTTCCACCTTTGCTTGGAGGTCCTTAATGTTAGCATTATCTTTATCTTTAGTGCCTTGGGTCATGATGTGGATAGCTCCTTTCTCATTTTTATATGAGATATAAAGAAACTCGGGGGAGAGGATCCATAAAGTTAGTTTCCATCACCTTTGTAACGACGACCTCATTCTCCTCCTCAAGCTCTTCATCTTTATCTTCTCTTTCTTGTTCCTAAATCTATTTATCATCTTGCATATCCTCCTCATACTCATTATTTGAGTCTTATTCCTCCCAACCATCATCAATTTGAGGAAGAAGCTCCTCATAAACATTCTCTTCTTCTTCAGACTCCTCTAGAATCCTTTTGCCTTTAGATTTTCTAGGGCTCTCAATACTCAGGCCTTTAGCCAATCTAGCATACTCTCGGCCTCGCAAACCTTTGGTGTCACATTGAGTAGCCTCCAAAATTACTTATCTACCCCCTCAACATCAAAGATGTTAATAAAATCACCCTCAAATGGGAGGGGAATTGGGCCCTTATATATTTTCTTATTATTTTCTTACCTTTCCTCATGCACACTTAGGACCACCTCATTCCTTTTCTTAGTAGATGAAATTTTCAAAAACTCATTTTGGGGGTGTTAATCACTCCAAGAACCTTAACCCTTTTTCCTAGACCCACCTTGCCCATAGAGCTAGGGCTAGGGATATTCTTAATCAAAGCAAAAAATGGTTATTAGAGGTTTTCTCTTCCAGGAGTATATTTTTTATGTTGATCTTATCCTTGGGGTTGGTTGAGGGGGTCATGGAAAGGTAGTACTTATAAAGGTCCATGGTAATTCCTTTGTATAAGGGGGGTAGGCACCATTGATAATAAAAACTTCCAAGGATGAGAATAGATAGAAGGGAGGCTAATATTTTTTTTTACATGATGTAGATGGTTAAGAATGGGGAAATGGGAAGCATGGATAGTCTTGAACCAACCTTCAAGAGTAAAATACATCATACAATGAAGACTTACCAATAAGAGTTGAATTATTTTCCTTTTAGTATCCATTTTGAAAGTGGACCAATTTATCCTCTCCCACAAAAAAGGTGGAAATAAACTTTTTTATATTCCCCTTTGCTCTCCTTCTCCACCTTGAGGCCTTCACAAGCTAATATAGTAGCCTTAGTGATCAACTCATCAAAAACATGGAACCACACCCCACCGATATTGACCTCACCTTGAGACCAAGAAATCCCAAATTTATAGGTGATTTTATCATTGTAAACCTTCATAGCTTGGAAGAAGGGGGTGAAGCCACCTCTATGCTATAACTCCCAGAACTCCATGTTCTATTTGAGAGCTTCACAAGAGATAGGTTAAATCCCAAGTTATGGGACACCCATAGTAGCCATTCTTCCAAGAAGCAAAAATTCCACCTAATCCATATGAAATAAAAGGAAGTTATAAAACAGAGTAGATAAATGATAACAGATGAGCTTCTCACAAATTCTTGGAAATGTATACCCTTCTTTTGGTGTTGATATAGTAAGAGAAAGACCAAATTACCTTGAACCTTCTAACAAAGTCCCCAAATTTGGTAGTACTAGAGTAATCATTGTGCATAGCCTCTATTGTCTTTTGGCTAATAATCACCATTAATGGTCTTATAAGGGAAAAGACTAGCCTCACAAGTGAGGAGTAAGATTTGCATGAATAGGGAGTAAGTTTCTATATCAAACATCATAATTATATGCCAATCATACTAAAAACACAATGCACCACAATCAATACCCATACCCTTAAGATCTTCCCCACTTCCTTTACTATAAAATAATTGCAAATTAAATTAACATGATGTAGAATGATGTACCCTCGTGGGAATCATTCTAATAAAGTTACTACAATATCTATTTTTACCCAACATGAGATAATTGTGAGTTAAATACCACCTCATAGACTCCATGATAGTGAAGAAAACCCTCCCCATCCCATTCAAAAACAACCACCTTAACCCAACCCCTAATCATAGAAATACTAAAATAAAAAATTAGACATGGAACTATATTAAGTTCTTCCCAAGTAAGAATATGGTGAATGGTACCTTGGATATTTGAATTTGAATGCTAATAGTTTCATTCTTCACATTTCTAACCAAAATTACAAGCCAAATTCGTTGTGTCATTGCCTTCTCTATAAATATGACTAATTCTAATCAGATGAAATATTTTGAGGTCATTTATGCAATTCTAAATAAATTTTCATGTCTTCTATGAGGGATCCATGTCATTCTAAAGGATCTTAACAATGACTTGAGAGTCACCTTCAATCTCCATAGCAAGAAACCCCAACCTTGAAAGTATTTTCACCACCCACCACACTTCCATAGCCTCGCCAACATTATTTGATTTGCATTCAATAACTAGAGCATATCCTTCAATTAGGTTTCCTTTACCATACCTTATTATACCTCCCACTGTTGCCTCACCAAGGTTTCCCTTAGAAAAACCATCAAATTTAAGCTTAATCCACCCCCTTTTAATGGGGGTTCTATTTGGTCTCGTTTCTAGCTATGATATTTATCCAATTAATATTGGTTAAGCTTTCAGATATTCCCTAGTTCTACTTGACTCTTAATTCTGCATGTTGGAATTTTCTTGGAGGATCCAAAGGTTAGGGAATTTATGTTGTCGTGAATGCTATATTTGATGACCTAGAAGATGGTATTGTGGTGTAGGGGTACCAAGACAATTTATGTAAATGAGGTCTTCTAATAGGTTTAGATATGTGGAGTCATATTCTGTCATTGAATAAGGCCATATTTTAATGTTTTGAGTCTATTTGGGTGATATGAGGTCCTTTTGTCAAAAATTGAAAAATTTGTAAAAGTTGCAATATTGTAAAAATGCAAAAGTGCAAATTTGAGGGATACCAATGGTCAAGTTGGTTCAAATGGAAGTTGAGGTGGTTTGAGTTAGTTTTTTGGGGAGTCTTGGGTGTTTTAAGTTTAAATTCATCATGTATGGCTGATTGGAGGGTTGGTTGTTCATTCTTGAAGAAGGAAATAAATCAAAAGACTCAATTTTCTATGTTTTCTTTGCAAATTTGTTGCTCCCAACAACTGTATGATTCCATACAGAAGTATTACATTCTAAAAGCTCTTGAATTTGATATTTATAGGTGTTATCTCTAATTTGGCTTTGGAGTGAAGGGATTTCATTGTGTTTTAAGCATTTTATTGTGAATTTACTGAAGGAAGGTCTGTGTAGTCAAATTTAAGGGTTTGTAGATATAAAATGTGATTATGGCCCATTCCATTGACTATATCTCCTATAACTGAGTGGAATGGGACCAATACGGTAGGAAATAGGTGTTTGAATGTCTTTTGTGAGCAGGGGAGGTGAGTTAAGTGCTTGAACATGATGCCCTAGTTGTCTAATTTGTGCATTTTGAGTGAAAAGTGTTGGTTAAAGGTAGGCAAATGTGATAAATCCTCGGGGCAGCAAAATCTGAAGGTATTTTAAGCATGAGAAGACATTATTAGATGTGTTTGAAGTGTTTTTAGAGTGGGAAAAGGTTGGAAAAGCATATTTTCAATAAACCCCCTTTGAAAAGGCTTAAAGTGAGGGTTTTATGGTTAAGTGAGTTAGTGGGTCTTTCTCTGATTAAAAATGGTGAATTTTAAGGTTTTATAAGCTAGTGAAGGACTGTCTACAGGAATTTGGGGTTGGTAGGTTGTTTTAAGGGTAGTTTCTTTGTAATTTTGGCCTAATTGGCCTATTGGAATAGCGTAGAAGCATCAGTTAGGTGGATACGAGCAGATTTTCAATAAACCCCCTTTGAAAAGGCTTAAAGTGAGGGTTTTATGGTTAAGTGAGTTAGTGGGTATTTATCTGATTAAAAATGGTGGATTTTGAGGTTTTATAAGCTAGTGAAGGGTTGTATACAGGAATTTGGGGTTGGAAAGTTCTTTTAAGGGTAGTTGCTTTGTAAATTTGGCCTAATTGGCCTATTGGGACATCGTAGAAGCATTAGTTAGGTGGATATGTTCCAAAAGATTGGTATGAGATTTTGAGATATGTTGAAGTTGGGTCAAAAGGGTGTCTGAAAATGTAATTTTTTAATGGGTTTGAGTATGGATTTGTGAGATTTGATAAAAAAAACCTAGGTCTATAGACCTACTTGTGAAATTGGATGAATTAGAGAAGAGTTGATGAGATAGACTTGTAAAGGTTGCAAATTTGTTTCTAAAAGGCTTAAATTGTGATTGGTGATTGATTTCCTCCCTGATCTACATCATATTGTTATTTCTCCATTGGTCACAAAATACCTTATTATTTCTTTCTTTGCATAGCTACCAAGTGATGAGATAGGGAATTTGGTTCCATATTTCATAAATGACAAGATTCTTGTAGGGGGAACCAAAATGCCAAGAGATAGAAAATTCTCTAAGATTTTGGGGGAAAGTCCAAAATATTGGTAGTGGTGCAAGGCCTCCTCCCAAACTCATTTGGTGAAACCACTTGAAGAACATATGGTTAACTATTTCTTCCATTTTACAACATAGAATACATTTTGTAACCAAGGAAGATCCCCACCTATTCAAGTTATCTATGATCACATGGTATTCCACTAGAAATAAATTATTTTAGGTATCACTTTATTGTTCCAAACCATGTTCTATTTAAATGTAGAATCATCCTTATCCTCTACAATAAGAGGATAAGAATACTTATCAAAGAAGTAACCAAAAGGGCTAGGGGACCAGTAACAAGCATCCTTCTTATCAAGCTGGAAGAAGTAATAGGAACCAATAAGATTATATAGGTTATTCACCTTCTATATCCAGATGTGTTTTCTCTCACTTCTCAAGTTCTTTCCTCTCAATTGACTCTGAAAATCTTTCCACAAGGTATATGGGCCATTCTAGTTGATGTACCCATGTATTTTGGTACCATTTAATCTTGTAATTGGTTCCCTAACTAGATCTAGACTATGGCTAGAGAATAAGGAAAGGAGAAAAATTATATCCACTTATCATTCCAAAAGTCAATACTCTTTCCATTTCCCACATTCCAAACTAACCCTTGATTGAGAATATTTCTTATTTTAAGAAATTGGTTCCATATAATATAACAATGCGGGAAAAAAGGAGAAGAAAGGAAACAAAAAGGATTATTATTTTCTTACTTCATATTGAGTCATGTCAATATTGGAAAGTGGGTAGCCCTTGAATATTTATTGAATTCATAATAGTTCCTATTTTTAGCTAATATATTCCTTGTATATTCCTTGTGCATTATGGAAATTAACTAAGTGAAATTTATAGATAAGCCCTTAGGATAGCATCATCCTACTTTATAGTCATTGTAATATCCAACATTATTTTCTCTAGAATCATCTCATCAAGATATTGAGTAGGAAATAAAAGATTTGGTGACCTTAACAATCTTCAAGTATAAAGAGAATAACTAGCTTTGGGCCTTCAATTTTAGTGGCTCCAAATGCAAACAATGAGCTAGAGCTAGAGTTGAGTTAATAAATCCTTTAGGAATGTCATTTCTAGCTACTCATAGATTATAATTCTATTTAAAAAATAATTTAGTTGAGTATGAGATACTTATTCATAGACTTTTTTTGTCCCATAAAAGAAAGAAAACATGTTACAAGCCTTTGGATATTTTGAGTTAGTAGTAAAATAGGTCCAAAAATAGTATATTTGTCATGATAAAAGGAAGTCTAGTTGAGTACATAAGGTATGGGATTTAATTGAATGGTTTGATGATTTTAACATTTACCATATTGTTAAAATCCCTTAGAATAACATCATCCTACTATATAGTCATTGTAATATCAAGCATTATTTTCTCTAGAATCATCTCATGAAGAGATTGTGTTGGAAATAAAAGAGTCAGTGGCCTTAACAATCCTAAAGTATAAAGACAATAACTAGCTTTGGACCTTGAATTTTAGTGGCTCCAAATCCCAACAAGGGGCTTGAGCTAGAATTGAGTTAATAAATCCTCAAGATATGTCATTTGTACCTACTCATAGATTGCAATTCTATTACAAAGACAATGTATTTGAGTATGAGGAATTTATTCATGGATTTATTTTTTCTCATAAAAAGAAAGAAAACATGTTACACATCTTTGGATTTTTTGAGTTAATTGTAGACTAGGTCCAAAAAATAGTATGTGTGCCATGATATAAGGCCATCTAGTTTTAAGTATAAGGTATGGGATTTAATTAAAGTGTTTGTAGGTTTTAACATTTACAATATAGCTTTGTTGTGATGTTTCTCACTTTGGTTTCTTTTTAAATTTTCAACACTGCTTTGATTAGACTGCTTCATGGGTGACTTGGGGGGGAGGTGAAGGCTCCCCATTCCAAGGATGCTTTTCCTATTCCTGGAATTGTGCCTACGGTGGCAGTGGCCAGTCTGGATGCTTCTAAAAAGATGTCCCCTCCTCATACTGCAATCCTTTCCCCTGGGGAAAAAATGAAGGGAATCTCTAGGAAGTTGCCCTTTTATACAACTTTTAGGCTTAATTTTTTTTTTTTCTAAGGAAGCTCCGACCTCCTACATGGATAAACTGATGGGGTCTGACTCACCAGCCCAGTCCAAAAGACTTGTGGAATCTGCCTCCTTCTCGGTTACTAGATGGGAAGTAGATGTCCCTAAGGTTCTCATACTGAAGGCGATGGATAACCTCAAATTGGCTCTTGTTGGAAATTTTTTGGCATTCAGGGGAAATATTGAACTTGTTTGTCAGTGGGCTACTTCCACTTGGAATCTCAAGGGTAGCATCACCATAAATGCTATTCCTAGAGGTATTTTTTTGTTTTCATTTGTGGTTTACAAAAGATATGTTGAAAGTCTTAACTGGGGGTCCTTGGGATTTTGACCTAGGTTTTAAAAAATTTCTTTCACTTTGAAAATGGAACTAGGTTTTGACTTGTCGGCTGACTTGGGGGCCTCTGCACCAACTTGGGTTTTCCTCCTAGGCCTTCCTCTGGAATTCTAGGAGATGGGAATCTTAAAGGGAATTAAGAATTCCTTTGGGAGCCTCCTTTCAATAGATAATATTACCCAGGAGAGGTCGATGTTGGTGTATTCTTGAATATGTGTTAATGTGGTTGTTAATAAGGTGATACCCTCCTCAATATTGATGAAGTCTAAGTTTGGTAACCGGACTCAACCCCTAGAGTATGAAAATTCTCACCTCTTTTTCCAGCAATGTAAGAGTTTTGGCCATCTTATTGATTCTTGTGTGGTATTGGGTGAGGGTTCTAAAGCTAAAAGTTAAACATCTGAAGAGGACAACTCATCTAAGGCTATGGCTATTGGAGTACAACCTTCTACCACTTCTCCCCAAAAGGTGTCTATCCCCCTTTTGAAGGATAATCAAGATCCTAAAAAGATAGTTGTGTCTAAGTCTCTATTCAAAGTAAATGAGTTGGGTGGCCTGAACCTCAATGTGGCTACCCCTGCTTCTTCCCTTCCTACTCTGGGATTTCGTTCCCTGAAGGATTTGAGAAGGGAAGATACAATTCAGGAGATGGTCCAAGTTGAGGATCCCCTGTTGGTGATGAAAGTATCGGCTTTGAGCAAGAGGGAGTAGATTAATGGCACTGAAGAAGTCTTGGAAGAGAGAGAGTATTTTCTAGACGACAATACTCTATCTTTGGGGGATATTAATTATGTTTCTCATCTTGGTGCTAAAAATCTAAATGATTCATTGGCACATCTTGGCTTTCCTCAAGGGTCTAGTGATAAGGAGGAAGAGGAGGGATGGCCACAAACCACTATGAAAAGAAAAAAGAAAAAGAAACTGGATTTTGGAGGGAGAAACAAGGTGGGAAGACCCTCCCAAAAGGAATGAAGAATTAAGGATACTATGAGGGATGTGGCAGCTGGTAAACAAAGAACCTTGGAATCAATCGCGGGATCAAAGCCCAAGAAGAAGTAGTATGGGGGCTGGGCTTGAATGGAGATGGGGTGTTTCTATTTTTTTCAATGAAGCACATCTCTTGGAATATTATAAGGGATCTTAATAGTCCCTATAAATAGTTTTTGGTAAAATCTTGCATTCTAGATAATAAAGTGGATGTTCTTTTACAAGAAATGAAGATGAAGAAAGACACTTTCGAGAAATCTATTGTGAGTATCTGGCTAGGATCTAATTTCTTTGTTAGTGAGGTTGAAGGTGCTTTAGGTGGCATTGCAACTCTCTGGAATCCTTCTAAATTGAAAGGATTTTTATGTTCTATGAGTAAGAATAGTCTTGAGATTACTCTAGAATACATTGTTTATTAGGAGAAATGGAATATTGTTAATATCTATGCTCCAAATTCTAGCAGAGACAGATTTTTACTGTGGGAATAGCTTAGTGATACTATTTCTGATAGGAGGGTTGGATGATTTCTCTTATAGTATGATGGAGCTAGTTGAGTTCTTTAATACGACAGGTCTAATTGATATCCCCCTCCAAGGAACTAGTATACCTGGTCCAACAAGAGGAATTGAAACCATCTTATCCAAGTCAAATTGGATAGATTCTTGATCTTTTCTAACTAGGATATTTCCCAATACCTTTCTCTTTCAGCTCTCCCAAGGTCTAGATCTGATCATAATGTGCCAGTGCTGAAAAGAAATTTCGACCACAATAGGGGTCCCTTCCCTTTTAGATTTGAAGTAATGTGGGGCCTCCACCTAGACTTTGTTGGTTTAGTTCAATCTTGGTGGGAGGTTCCCATATTAGGTACTCCTATGTACTGTTTGGCAGAAAAGCTATGCAGAATTAAGCAAAAAGTGAAAGGGTGGAATAAGCTGACATTTGGAAACATCTTTGAGATGAGGAATTCTCAGGGAAAAATCTTAAAAGAAGTTCAAGATGTTATGGATTTTGGCCTTGTGGATGAAGAGATTTGTGCAAAAGAAAGAGATCTTAGATCCCAATGGTATAAGATAAATAAAAAGGAGGAAATATTCTGGAAACAAAAGTCAAGGGTCCAATGGTTGATGGAAGGGGACATGAACATAAAAATCTTCCACCATTCCACCCTCAAACACAGAAGCATAAACAAACTTAGATCACTGGTGAAAGAGGATGGTTCTATTGTGACCAATGAAAAAGATATTGTTAGGGAGGTTGTTAATTTCTTCTCGTCTTATCTTATGAATCCTGGCAATGCTCATCAGGTAAATGTTGACCTTCTTGAAGTTATCCCTAATGTAATTTCAGATTTAAACTTAAAGATGATGACTAATGTTGTTTCTATGGACGAATTCAAAAAGGTTGTTTTCTTCTTTGATGCCTTCAAAGTCCCTGGCCCAGATGGTTTCCTTCCTACTTTTTTTCAAACTTAATGGGATATAGTCAAAACTAATCTCTTTAATGCTTCTAGGGATTTTTTTAGATCAAGAAGGTTGTTGAACCATTTGAATGCTACCTTTATAGCTCTTATTCCAAAAACTATTGATGCCTCAGCTATGAAAGATTATAGAACTATTAGCCTTTGCAGCATGGTCTATAAAATCTTCTCCAAAATTCAGGTGTATAGATTCAAACGGGTGCTTGGAAAAATGATAGCCTCTAATCAAAAAGGTTTTGTTCAAGGTAGAAACATTCTTGATGCTGTGATTTCTACCCATGAAATAATTCACTCTATGGATCACTCAAAAAGGCTTGGGATGGCCTTTAAAATTGATATTTCCAAGGCCTATGATAGGGTTTCCTGGCTTGTTCTTAAAAAGTTTGGGATTGATGGTAGATTCCTTAAGTTGATTTTTGCTTGTGTTACCTCCCCCAATGACTCTTTCTTGGTAAATGGTATTCCTCAAATATTCTTTTCATGTGGTCATGGGCTTAGACAGGGTGTCCCTCTTTCTCCCTACTTGTTTATCATTGTTGCTGAAGTTCTGGGTAGGAATATTCAAAATTTACTGGACTTAGAAGCTCTCAAAGGCATCAAAGATGCATCCTCTCTAAAGCCTGATTCCCATCAATAGTTTTTTTATGATACCCTTATGTTTGGGGAAGCATCGTTTGGGGAAGCAGGATTATGGAAATAGGTTCTTAATGATTATGTTGTTGCTTCTAGTCAGTGCATAAACTATGAAAAATAAAAACTTTACTTCTTCAACACTGATCAACAGATAAAGGATAGAGTGAAAAAAATTATGGGATGTCAAGAAGCTGACTTACCAGATGCCTAATTGGGCCTCCCTTTGTTTTGTAAAAACCTGGAGAATAATTACCGAAACCAATTGTTAGAGGGAATTCAAAACAAACTAGCTGGATGGAAGGGGAAGCTTCTAAGTTCGGTTGGAAAAATTCAACTCCTTAAAGACTCTCTTTAGAATATTCTGATTTATTATCTATCCCTCTTTAAAATCCCCGCTCATATTAGGAAGAAGATAGAACAGATTCAACGGAATTTTTTGTGGTCAAGAACGAAAGAAAAAAATAGAATATCTCTAGTTAGCTGGGATAAAGTGTGTTTTCCTAAAAGATGTGGGGGTTTGGGGATGAGAATAATTTCAATGCTAAATAAATATTTAATGGATAAAATTGGATGGAATCTTCTAGAAGGTTCCAAAGATTGGGTCAAAAAATTTCAAGCTAAGTACCTAAGGAACATGAACCTTGGCTACTTTCTCTCATAATCATATTTGTCTCCTGGTTCAACTTTATGGAGCCACTTTGTGAGGTTGAGGAATGTGTTAAAAATGGGGGCAAGGAAGCAAATAGGGAATGGGAATAATACTGATTTTTGGAAAGACCCTTAGATAGAGAATTCCACTCTATCAGCCTATGAAGATTTGAATCCTCTCAAGTAGAGCTTAAATAGAATCTGTGGTAAAAAGGTGTATGATTATATAAACTGGGATAGAGAAGAACCCAAATGGAAGGAGTTTGATACTTTATTAAGAAGAAATAATCTAAGAGGCCAAAGACAGGTTAATTGGGATCCAATCCTAATCAACATGAATAATTTGATAGGGGAGGCTAAGTGGTTTGATAGAGGAAGGGATGATGAGTGGCTTTGGAAAAACATTTCTTCTTGCTATTTCTCAGTCAAAAATACCTATGAAGACCTGGTGAGGGCCTAGGTTGTTATTCCTGATCACTTTTGGGATAGGGTGTGGCTAAAGAATCTTGTTCCTAAAATAAATTTATTTTGGTGGACTGCTACCCATGGAAAAATTTTCACCATAGACAACCTGGTTAAGAGAGGCTTCTAGTTAGTTAACATGTGTTCACTCTATAAATAGGAAGATGAGTGCATAATTCATATTTTATTTCAATGCCATTATGCGAGGGAAGTGTGGTCTTGCTTTTTGCAGTTGTTTTCTTTTGATTGGGTGTTCCCCAATTCTTTGAAGTTGTTTATTGAAGGTTGGTCAAATTTCCCTTTCTCAAATAATGTTATTGTGGACCTGTGGAATCAAGTTCTTCTTTTTGTTACCTGGGGTTTATGGAAGGAGAGGAACAATAGAATTTTTAGAGATGAGGAGAGAAGCAACTGGGAGGTAAGTCAGATAATTAAAATCCAAATCAAGGAAAACATTGAGGCTGGAAGATACAACTTCTCCAACATCTGGCCGAATTATAAAGAAATGAGGATAAAATAAAATTGGGGAATAAAAGGGGACTTAACCAATCTTAATTGGTCAAAGATGCTTAACAGAATGGGTACTATTTGGTGTCCCCCACTAAAATATTGGGTTAAATGTGACTTTGATGGGTGCTCAAAAGGAAACCCAGGACAAGTTGGGGCAAGAGGTTTGGTAAGAAATCATAAAGGTGATTGTATTATGGGTTTTGGAGTGAATTTGGGTGTCAGCTCTAACAACAAAGCTAAAGTAATGGAAACTCTAGGAGCTTTCAATTTTTTGAAGGAACTGGGGTATAAAAATTTTATCATTGAAGGGGACTCTAAGCTAATTTTGGACATCCTAAATGAAGAAGTTTCTCCTTCGTGGGAAATAAAAAAAATATTATAAATAAATGAAAATTTATTAAAAAGTATTTTAATAGCTATCGGGTTCAACATGTATATAGGGAAGGGGACAAAGTTTCTAATTATGCTATCAATGTGGCACTGAGTTGCAAGGGATGGACATGGTGGACCAATGGAAATATTCCATCGAATTTAAGAGATGTCATTCTAAATGAAAAATCTGAAAATGTATATCACATGCAAAATTGATAAGTTGGTGGTTTGTGAGACTAATGAGTACCAATTGGTGGTGTTGAGCTTTCTGAGTAATAATGGCATATGGAGTATGGGATGGTATAGGAGGTTCTTGGGAGGAGATAATTTCATTAAATTTCCTTTAAAGATGATCTTCAATAATCACATGATGTTATTGGATTTCCTTAAGGTTGTCATTTCTATGCATGTCGAAAAAGCCCTCTGTCAAAAATCCCCATATTTCTATAATGGGGAAAGGAATGAATTTAATTAAGGATGTAAATGCTTGCAAGATTAATGATGATTTTTGGGTTCTGGGAAATGTGAAGTGGCTTTCATAATAAGAAACTTCTTGAATTGTCATTTTATATCAGTTTTGCATATTATTTGGTGTTTAAGTGCTGGTTTCACTCAGGGAAGAAAGAAGATTGTGGGGAAGAGTATGAAGAAAAGCCCAATGTAGCATAAGAATCTACAAAGGAGTAAAATGGGTGGACCAAGGAAAAGAAAAAATCCACCAAACTGTCAAGACCTCAAATAGAATGTGGATCTTTGGAGGATGTTTGAGAATGTGGGAATGGTCTCGTTCTTCCAATCTCTCAAAGGATACAATGAGAGTTTAATGGAAAAATTCACCAACTCTTGGAGGAAAGGTAGTATCACTATTGGCTCTGTGAAGTTTGAGGTAACCACTTGTTTCATTGCTAAAGCTAAGGGTTTGCAAAATTCTGGGTTATAAGTTGCTAAAAAAAGTGGAGCGGACTACCAAAGGTTTGTTGATAATTTCCTTCATGAAGGTGAAAATCTCAAGCATTTCCAGAATGGTTATGCCAGACTTGAACTCCCTCCCCCCTTTTCTCTTGTGAGTTTGTTTGTTGTGCGTTATTTTACTCTTGAGGGTAGGTACATGTCAGTTCACATATATCACTTCTCTCTGTTAAACCATATTAGGCATGGGGAGCGTATCACTCTACCCTTTTATCTGTTGTCCTCCCTACAGCTTAACATTGAAAAATGAGCTAGCCCTCCCCTCCACAAGGGTCTTATGCTCACTTTGTATAAATATGCCCTGGCCCAGAACCCTCATGGCAACCCCTTAAATGCTAGGAATGTGAACCCTGATCAGGCTGATGAGGAAAATGTGCAACAGCCGGCGGAGGAAAACCCCATTGTTGATGAACTCCCAGTTGAAGAATAAATTCCCTGCCACCCTCCTACCACTACCACTAGGCATGTGTTAATCCATGCTAAAAGAAACTCCCTTATGGCTAGTGCATCTAATCCTTCTACCCCTCTATCACAGAAGAGTGAGGATTTGAGAAATTTAGAATTACAACTCATTAAAGCTACGCCTGAAAAGAGGAAACACTCTCCTCTGCTATTGGAGCCTTCGAGAGCAAAGAATCCTAGACGTGACATTAATCCTAGAGATGTAATTCATATCTCTGAGGAAGGGAACCAAATGGAAGAGGCTAAATAAATTCTTCAATGGAAAGGGAATGGTGGTAGTGGAGGAAGGAGGTTGTCTCATCTGGCAAAGGTGGCCTCAAATGAGAAAAAAGGAAAACAGAAAGTGTCTGCTAATGAGGAGGACCTGGGGTATGAATATTTCAAAGGTCAGGAAGAGGAAGAGTCTGAAGACTTGGATTTTGAGGACACTACCTATGAAATGGGGAGGATGGTTCAGAGGAGGAAAAATAGGAGTAAGTAGAGCCTTCGAAGGATAAGTTTGAGGTCGGGAATGAGTAGGATTTTGGGTTCTTTGGAATGGACAATAAAGCTGAGGATTTAAGTAATGAGTTTTTAAAAAGTAGACTAACTTTCATGCAGGTATAGTTTGAAGACATGGAGAAGGCATTAGTAACTCTCATGAGAGTTACTAACAGGTTGATGAGAAGAGAAATGCTTGATGTGGCTTTTGGTGAAACCAAGCTTACTAGGAAACTGAAGAAATAGGGGAAAATTGATACCCTGAAGCTGTTGGATGAAATAGAGGGATCTAATTGGCATGAATACATTACTCTCATGGGAGAGTATGGGGACCTATTAAAGAAAGCCAGTTAATGGCTTGTGAGGTCGCTCTACTATTTTTTGATGGGTTTTTTGGCTTTTAATCATATCTGGGACTTTTCTGTTATTTTCTATAGGTTATTGTGGAATACCACTTGGAATGTTGTCGATTTAATTAATGGTCTTCGTAGTTTAAAGTATACTAGTAAAAAAATTATGTTTTTGATTGAGAATGGTTGGACTCTAGTTATTCTGTTAATTTTTGGCCTACGTGCTAAATCTGATGTTTTTTGGTTTGAAGGTGGTGTTGTTTCCCACCTCTCTTTGCTCTTTTTTGGTTTGTATCTGTAACTATGGGATTAGGGCCCTTCCCTGCTTATCTAATCAAAAACATTTACAATATTCCTATAAGAGAAAGAATTGCATAACTAATAATTTGAATTTAGTAGTTAACACTATAGAGCCTTTAGCTTTTTCAAGTCCATAAAGATAAGGAAAAGGATTAGGCAACTTAAGATGTGTTAGGATGCCATTGTTCTAAGATTCATTATTATCATTTTCTAGGATTAACACAAAAGGATGAATAGAAAAATATATGATACCTCTTCAAATGATAAAATCAAAGACCAATAATCTCAAAATATATAGACTAGTTGAAATAAAGTCATATCATATAAACAAAACAATCAATTTGCCAAGATATCCAAGTAATAAAACAAAATTTGAAGTAATATAAAACTAAATAAAATAATACCTAGAGAAGATTATGAAAAAGGTTCATGGATAACTATAAATAACTTTCAAATGCCTTTCCAAAATTGTAAGAATCACAAAAAATGGAGATACTAAAAAATATTTTATGTGATTGAGAGCCAAAAATAAAGATCTAACTTTGATAGGAAATAATATACATACTAGCTAATAAATCAGATAAAAGTACTTCACCATTAAAAATTACATTGAAACATATTCCCAATGATATATTATTTTCAAAAAACTAATTCCATTTTTTCAAGTTATGTAAAAAATAAAAAAATCCTTTAGGCATGATGAAGCCAATCGACCCTAGTTGGTGGGGCCTAGGTAGTGCGATGGTGGTCAAAACAATGGTGTTGCTAGGTGTGGATAGTGACGTGAGGGGTTTTGGTTGAAATTATATGATTATTTTTTAGTTGTGACATGGTAGAGCTTTGGGGGAAAACAAGTGGGGATTGAGTTGCCCACTAGAGGACTTTAGGTAGTGATAGGAAGGATCCTAGGTGGAGGTGGCTATATGTGGAGGTAGTTTGGATGACCACTAGTGAAACCATGCTAGGAAATAAACCCATCAAAAAAATTCCCACCACTCTAGCCATTTAAAAGTAATTCCAACAAACCAAAATGTTCACTAGATTTTTGAAAAACCATTGATTATATGTGGTGTAGTTGATGTTATTGTTATCAAATATATTAATCCATAAGTTTTTCTCATGAAAGGATGATGGTAGTGATTGTAGGCATTATACAATCATGATGTAGGCCCCAATACTATATTTTTTTGTTGGAAATCATGGAAATGAATAGTATGGAACTATATTAGAGACAAATTTCTAAGACCTTTAAAAAAATTGTCAAATTTTTCTACACTCTAATTTTGATTGTTTAAGTAGGAAATCTAAAGTTTTTTGGATATTTTTGACACAACAATGAATTGTGTTTTACTTTAGGATACACTTTTTTAATGATCCAAGATAAATTTTTCAAATAAATGATTGATAATCATAAATTTGATTATTTGATACCATGTTGGGGTTGATTCTTAAACACCACAACTCCCATAAATCACCTACAACCAAAAAAACTTATAAAACAAAATATAAATACTGTAGAAACTTATTACATGTTGATGGGATAAACTACTATATATCATCTTTTATAGTCATTATTAGTGGTTGGACTATAAATTTTTAGATTTGAGCCTTTTGATAGACTCTTTCACTAGACTTAGTGAATCATTCACCATATATTGTTACCTATTTATTTTTTGGTAATAGATCTCTAATTTAGAAAAAAAAAAACTTAAGGATACTAATTTAACTAATTTTTATTTAATTGTGTTTCTCATTAATAATGCCTCCTCTTTCTTTAAGTTGACCTAGAATCAATACACAATAAGGAAAATGGATCATTGCTAAGATAGTGATAACTACCATTGCACCACTATAACATGAAAATTTAAATATTTAGTAGATTCACTAGAAATTTATCCTCTACATAAGAATATTTACATTAATACTTTTCATATTTAAATTATTTGGAGAACATAAATCTACACATTATTTTAATAATTTTAAATTATTGTGGAACATACCGGATAGGAAAATAGTGCAACTGCATCAGTCTCATTGAATACAACCACATTAATAATGTCCCTTGGAGATAATGTATAAATAAGCTCTCGAACTATTCTCTTAGAAGCATCAATAGCAGATAATAGTGGTGATAGAACTTGATATTGAGAATTGTATCCATGATCAATAAGAATATAAAGATGCTTTTTTACAGATATTGCACCATTGTACCTATATAAAATCACAAATACATAATTTTATATAAATTAATATACATCATGTTATAATAACTAAATAATAAAAAACCCAGCTTACTATTAATAGTAAAAATTGATATAATTATCTTGAAAGAGATGCATTTTAGTCAAGCACATCTTTGGATTATACGAAATTTCATGTCCATGTTTATTTAAGATTCTTTGATTACATCTATCCAAATTGGAGCTAACTCAAATAAGGTGCAAGTGAGAGAATCATAAAAGAAAGGCCTTATTATAGGTTTTGAAGGAAGAAACATTGTATCGATTAATTTTGATAATGGATTATTTTTTATATTAGGTTCTTCTTAGTCAATCTTAAGATTAAATTATCTTTTTCTTCTGTTATTTTCTATTTTTATTTTTTTTCATATTTCTACAAGTTTTATACTTCTATATAAGATATTTG
Organism: Sequoia sempervirens; assembly: GCA_007258455.2. Lineage (NCBI taxonomy): Eukaryota > Viridiplantae > Streptophyta > Pinopsida > Cupressales > Cupressaceae > Sequoia > Sequoia sempervirens. The sequence goes on from VDFB02355107.1 coordinate 115,703, forward strand.
GATAATGTGAATTTGTTCCATATTACTGTTCATAAAAAAAAAAATTCTCCATTTTTAGCATAGAAATAGTAAACAACAATTAAATTAGTACAATATTTATCTTTTTGTAACTACTTATGAAATATCCATGGATTTTATACATAATTCAATAAGAAAAATAAGGATAGACTAAAAAATTCTCTAAAAAATCCTCTACTATGCTAGTTCTTTTTGTATGTGGATTCAATAAAATCTAACTCATCATCATGAGTATCTCACCCTATTTTGGGTTCCTTTTCTTTTCCATTGATCTTATTGAATCTGCATTATGTATAATAATATGTTTTCTAGTATTCTTTCATCTACTAACAATAGGAAAATTACTATTAACACAAAATGTTTCAATGGGCCCACTTCCCACATTTAAAATACATTCTATAGAATCTTCTTTTTTTCAACATCAATTATATCTCAACTCTAACTATTATCAAGGTATCATATTTTTTATGGTTGAATTCGAAGGAATTTCCCCCTTTCCTCCTTGAACTTGTGGGGGTTACTTCTAACTTGATCTACCTTTTACTTTTCTCATTTTACCTTTCCATATAGAGTTATTATGTTTCCTACTATTTAACTTTTTATAATTCAAATGCATACTTTCATACTTCCTTGACATCTTGGAGTCACAACATCCTAGTCTTGTCCTATATGTCAAGTTAGAATCCACTCACATGTTATGATGTATAGAGAAAAATAAAACAATATGGGTAGGTTAGCTCCATCTCTTAGAGATTACAAGTAATATTATTTTTTATTTCCCTTATGTACATAAGAATTCTTCTCTATATTATTTGTAAGCATCACTTTCTTTAGAAAAATTGTATCATTTTGAATTGAGGAGATCATCATTGTAACTATCATATTTGGTCTTATTCCAAGTTGCAAGAATGTATACCATGTAATGATTCTTAAAACCCTTATCTATTGGAGAAGACAAACCAATATTTAACTAGTATTTGGTAGTGTTAAAACACATCCCTAAGAGAGAAATTATTAAAACCCTTTAAGAAATAGATGTGGGAAAATATTATGACTAAATCCAACCATATAAAGATAAATTTAATTATTAATAATCAAAGTTAAATTGGAGAGAACATACACTTAAATACATGGTGTATAAAGAAAATCCTAAAAATCAAAGAAAACCACAAACATTTATAAATAAAATGGGTTGATATATCATTTTTTATGAGTATAGATGCTCCAAAATTATAGATGAAGAAAAAATATAAAGAGTGGAATTAAAAATAATTTTATGTTATTTATATTTATATTTTAGGTATAAGAAAGGAACTATCAATTTAAAATTAGGTTTTTAAGCTTATCATTTGTTTAATATATCTTCCATTTTTGAAGGATACAAATAAAGAAATATTTAGTCAAAATCATGTAAATCATAGTTAAAACTTTCATATTTGTACAATGTATTGTATATTCAATAATACCCCAACTCCTAACTAGTAAATTTAGTGAAAAAAATGTATCTAGGAAACTTGTGTAGACTACATGAGATAGACAAGTATATTTTGATTTTGTAGGCTCACTTAAACAAGGTGGAAATATATTTTAGGACGAGTATACCCTCATGTTTCAAAAATAAATGTAATTTAATCGTTCTCAAATTATATATTGCATGCAATATATATCTACTCATTTACTAATTACCCTAAAACCAATAAATTAATAATGATGCAAGAAATTCATATTCCCTAAATCATACCAAAAAAATAAATGAGAAATTAATTTCATGCATTTCATTTCAACATAAGGACATGTGATTAAAGCCCAAAACAATTTATTTGTCCTTTTATACTAAATGTATTCACTTTATATTTCTAAAAATTATATATATGATGGAAATATGATAATTTGGATCATATTTTAGTATTCACTTTTGTTAAAAAATGAAATAAAGATGAACAAGATACCACATCTAACTAACACATTAAGAAGAAATATATGTGGTAGATTCATCCTATAAAAGTATAATTCATGTAATAATTGCATTTAGGACCCAAGTTTACCTTTCAATAAAAGCTACTATAACATAGATCTTTACAAATCCACTTTACATATCTATGTTCATCATACTTTGGGTTTTCAATAATTGTAGATTATTCTATATTTCTATTATTTATAGTTTATATCAATAACAAGTTGTTAATGATTTTAAATTCATTGAACACATTTAATACATGTATAACATCATCTAAAATTTTGGTTTTAAAAAGAAGCATTTTATGATAAAAAATAGTAACAATACCTTTAGAATTACTGTTAGTGTATAACTTCAATTTAACTAGAAAATACTTCAAGGACCTATTTTTAAGACCTATCATTTTCATATTATCAATGTACTTCCTAAAAAGGTTAAAATAATTCCTTTTATCTCAACCTTCTAGATTTTATTTGTTTATGTTGATTTTTTTATGTAGAACTTAGTGCTTTTAATTTCGATATCTCTTATGTAAACCAAACCAAATGTTTTTGAAATTTTTTTTCTATAATTGATTCATATTGATTAAGAAATTTTATGAGAACCAAAATACTTCATTAATGACATGGTAAATATAAAAATATAAAATTATTCATATCTACCAAATCATTAAAGTAGGTCAATTTATTTTTTGAAAGAAAATATTTAGGTATAAATGATCAAGAAATTTTCATTCACAACTTATAATTTCAAGATTTTTTTTTGAAGGGTTACTTAATCTAAGAAGATCTATAAAATTGATTCTCTTGTGATAGAACATTGGTAATTTTGTAATTTTCTTATCCTTAGCATAAATTATAGAAAATTTTCAAATGCATGAATTTATGTCATAAAAATATTATGAATCTTATTATATTTCACACACTCTTAAAAAGTTTAATTTTATTTTGTGTGTAACTATTTTCTAATATTATTATAAAATTAATTAATAGATATAAACACCTATTCATCAAAAAATAGATATAATTTTTTAAAGAATGATGTAGATTTATCTTTCATACTTGTACATTAATGTATTATAATACATCATGAAGTAAAAAACTACATGCATATCATTAATATAAGATAAATATCACTTATTTGGTCCTTGTCAATAAATATTTTTATTCTATAATTTCACACTTACACTTCTAACATGGTGTCTTCTTGTATGTGCATATCTCAGTTTCTAAGATTTATTATTTTATTATTTTTACTCATCATTTTTTTATTCATTCATATTAATAGATTTGAATTCAATCTAGTTTCACCATATATAAAAATATTTAATTATATCATTGATACATCTAAATTTATATTAAGATACAATCAAAAATTTAAAAATGGTATAAATATTATGTAAATTTTTATCTTGTTTTTAAAAATTTGAAAAAAAATCATATAATTTAAATGTAAAACAAATTAAATAAAAATATATTTTTTAATTCTAATAATTTTTATTTAACATATTTGTTTTTTTTATCAAAACAATAATTTGAGGTAATTTTAAAAATAGAAAGAGTTTACCATGGTCTTTTTCTTGGATCGTAACTCCAACATTTTGCATTTTCACTTTCCTGAAAAATAAGAAAGTAAATAACATGTTAAATTTTTATTATTTGCTTATTACATCTATTTAAATATCTAGTAATCTAAAATAGTGTCTCTTCTAACCTCAATAAATTAGATTTTAGATTTAAAATTTTCCTCAAAAATAAGAAAGTAAATAACATGTTAAATTCTTATTAATTGCTTGTTACATCTATTTAAATACCTAGTAACCTAAAATAGTGTCTCTTCTAATCTCAATAAATTAGATTTAAGATTCAAAATTCAAAAAATAGATGTTTAAACTATAAAACACATTTACAAATATCTATGATTTTGATATAAAAAATATATATACATGACTAATATAAGATAATCCTATAAACTTTAATTATTTATCCTTTACAACTCTAGTTAAAAAATTAATTTGTCAATATAATCAATTACTAAGATTTAGTGTGTTATACAAATTATTTTCAAACGGAGCAAATATAATAAAAATATAGCGATGAAATTATGAAAATAGTGTATGACATAAATCTAAATTTGTATTTAAAAACTTTTAAAATAAATAGTAAAAATTAGGTTGGTGATTTTGTAAAGAACACATTAAATGATAAATAATTAATAAGTTTTTAAATAAAGAGATCAAAAAAATGATTTAAATATGTAATATCTTATTTACAATTTTTTTAACTTATAGAAATAATTCCATAAAGGGAATAAATAATATACTTAATAACTACAAATATAATATTCTATTTTAAAAGTGAAATATATCTCTCTCGTGTTCCACAAGATGAAATTCATCAAAATTAAACAAATTTTAAACATTTAAAACTATATAAAACATATATAGGTCCTTTTTAGGAATATATTCTTAAAAATAAAATTTCTATTAATATAGAATTATAAGTGAAAGATATTTGGTCAATTTTTTAGTTCAAATACTAATTAATTGTCAAAAAAATTTAAAATATTTTTATGTAAAGTAAAATAAATATTAAAAGTGAACATGCAATAAATATATATAAAAATCAGACATTAATATTATTCATCCTTTTAATATTGTAATGTTGATATTTGCATATTTAGTGATTTTATTTTGTTTTGGGTCTATTTTGATTGTGTTGTCTATGATTGAATGACTAATATATAACTAACATATTTTATGGTAAATGTTTACAATCAATATGCACTTAATATTATTTTATATTCATATAATCAAATGGAATAGTCTTGATCTACATTATATCCATTTCTTATCCTAAGTCATAAATACAAGAAAACATTGACAAATTTGATGAACATTTATGTAATATGGAAATGATCTAAGAACTTTCAAATTTAATTTTAAATTTTGGACACAAGTTAAATCCCTTGTAACTAAACATTATTTATTGACTTGGGTACAAACTATGTTGATTTGTGTGCTAGAGAGCTCTAATAAAGGTAAAACCCTAATTTTATTTTAGAACATGAGAGAGATATACTACACATTACATCATAAAAAAAGTATAACATCATTTACACTATATAGGTATATTTCATGATTTCCTGATGTAGAGTAGTGATGGGGATCACAAACCAACTCAATCAAACCCTTGACAAAGTCTTAACTCCATAAACATAATGATTTCCCTCACAAATTGTCACATTTCCTTATAACATAGCAAAAGGGGGTTTTGTATCATATCTTTGAGATGAGACCTCCAACCCACAACATAAAACCTATTTAGAATACCCATTAAGCTCTTTAATAACATATCTTAGAAGCAAAATGGGTTTCTTTGGAACATAACCCTCAAAAAACTACTGCTACGCTTGCATAAAGGCCTAATTAGGCTTGTACAAATAGGCACCTATTGGTTCTACACACTCCCAACCTCCAATATTCAACACAAGTCTTCTAACATGTAAAAATTTGTCTTCCTAACCATTCCAAAGCATTACAAACATCTCTCAAAGCGTTTCTCTTCAAACCCTACCCTCTAAGCAACTTAATTGCCCAAAACTTGAAGGTTTTAGCCTAGGGCATCAACCAATCTGCCCAAATCCTTAACCCCTGCTCCTTCCAACTTCAAAAACACAAAAAAAAAAACTACCTACACCCATTCTACCAATTATCAAGAATTTTCATTAGTGGAATGGATCTCAAAACATTATTTTTACTCTCAAACCCTCAAAACTAGGGTTTCAAACCCATTTTTAGAAAAATGTCTCTAATCGGCCTCAAAGTTGATGAAATTGAGTGCAACCAACTGAAAATGATAGCTAACTCATTACCCTATGAATTAAAATGTAGATTATTACATTATCAGACTGTACAGAGTCATACCAAATGCTGTAGTGGCAAACTAACATTAAAAATTATAGAAAATGAAGTTACTTTTATTGCTTGATCACCAAATCTTCAACTAGAGCCTTGCCTCAAAGTTTGAAAAGAATATTTAAACATGTACAACCAAGAAAAAATGGTTCAAACCACCTTTTAAACCATATGATCATCCATCTTCCCAAAATCATAAAAAATGAAAATGTTGCTTGTGCAACTTTGCAACTTTTTGCAAAACTTAACAACAAGACTCCAAACCGACTCCACCTAACCAAAACGAACCCAAAACATTGCAACATGGTCTTAAAGAACTTATTTCAAAATAAAAACATGACTTAACACATGAACACTAACTTACTAAATCCCTTTTACAAAATGAAGGCTTAGGTGCCTTGCAACATTCTCCCCAAGCGAAAAGGACTCAAGTCCCGTTGAGGACTGTGTTGCAATAGAAAAATCATGCTTTCCCATTGCATCCTTTGACCTCCAAGTTTTTTATTCATCAGGAAATACCTTCCAATGAATCAAGTACAAAAAATTAGCATTATTCTTTGCATTCTTGAACTCTTTGTCACCTAAGTTATACTCCAACCGCAAAAGTCTATTTGGTGGATGATTCATGATATGTCCTTCACCAAGGAATGCTCTTGGATCTACCTCTTTACCTGATACCATGTCTCTCCCTCTCTTTAACTGATCTCATCTTCCTTTGCAACTCATCTTTGATCTCTTCACTCTTCCTTTCCATCTCTTCCATCTGATATTTTTTCCCTATGACTACTACATTATCAAGTTCACTAACCTCTGCTTTGACAGAAACTAAATAATCACTATCCCCTCTTGAAAGAAATGAATGAATCACCTCTTCTATCGTCATAACAACACACTTCTTAAGTTCTTGAATACCCAAGATCATTTCATCCTTGACCTTCAACAAATCAGATTTTGAAACCAACTCAATATCATTTCCCTTCAAAATCAGACCATTCTTCAAGTCTATTGTCCTAGTACCTTCAAGTTTTGAAGTAGCTGCATGATTTTTGTCCTTCTCTTCATCTACCTTTATAAAATCTTTCCCACCAACCATCATTATATTAGCTTTCTTAGTTTTCTCTTTATCATCTTCCTTCAAGGGTGTCAAAGTAAAAGAGATTTCATCCTTTTCAATCTCATTGGTATTTATTCTACCATCATACAAAGCATGCCTATAAAATTTCCAAGGCCTCCCTGGCAGCAAATGACACACATCCATAGGCAACAAATCACATAGAATTTTATCCTTATACCCTCCTATATTGAACTCCACCCAAGCTTTCTCATTTACCAAAACATACTAACCCTCATTCAACCAAGAAACTTTATAAGCAGTATCATGTGGTATTCTAGGCAATCTAATTTTCTCAACCATCTCATTAGAAACCATGCTATTTTTGCTTCCTGAATCAATCACAACTTTACATACCTTACCCATGCACTTACAAGTTGTTTTGAAGAGTATCCTTTGTGATGGCTCATTTTCCTTGTATGCCTTGATGAGTGTTCTCCTTACCATGGGTGATTCTCTAGCTTTAGGAGTAGTGTGTTGTGATGGAGATTTTACACTCTCAATATCCTCTTCTTGCACCAATTGAGCTCTTACTTCACCTCCATGTGAACTAGAAGTTTGTCCTTCATTGCACTGCCATGCTTGGCATCCAAATTTGTTGCATTGATAACACCTTCATGTGAATCCTTGTGAACCTCTTCCTTGACCTCCAAATTTTCCTCTAAAGCATGATCTACCACCTCTTGCATCAACAACTTGTTCTTTGTCTTTGCTTGTATCTTCTTGACTTTCATAGGGCTGCCTTGGAGTAGAAAATTTCCCTCTTCCTCTATTATTGCTGCCTTTGCCCCTAGTTTTTTTTTCTTTCCTTCTTTTAATTTTTTCTTCCACCCTTATTTCCATTTGATAACACTCCTCAACCATTCTTGGATTTGCTAAAGTTAACTCATCTTGAATGATGAATCTCACTCCACTAAGATATCTAGCAACCTTATCGACCTCATCCTCCATGTGACCTTCCCTTATACTCAACTTATAAAATTCTTTAGTATAGGCTTTGACATCCATTTCTTTTTGTTTTAGACCTTGAAGTTTATTAAACATTTGAATTGCATAGTCAAATGGTAAGAACTTACCTTTCAGCTTTGCCACCATTTTGTCCCAAGAAATCATCTTTGATTTAGTTTTTCTTCCTCCTTTCAGTCTGAACATAATCCCACCATAATAGTGCATGACCCTTCAACTTTGTTTTTGCAATCTTCACCCTTTGTTCTTTAGGCACATCCTCACACTCAAAAGAATTGTCAAGTGCTACAATCCAATCCAAAATTTCTTCATCATTCAAATTACCTCCATACTTGGGTACATCAATATTCACCTTAGGTTTATCTTCCTTGAATGCTCTTAGCAACTTAGTCATCCTTGGATCATCAGGATCCAATTCCTCTTCCTCCTTTTCTTCATTCTCTTCTTCCTCCTCTTCTTCAGAGTCACTCTCATCACCTAGAACCATACCACTTTTCTGACTTGTTTATAGAGAAAAAAGCCTCTCTTTCAACTCTCTCATCTCTCTAGCATGCTTGTCCTTCAACTCATTCACTTCTCTAGCAATGGTTTTCCCTTTTGGACGCATTTTGTTCACTTTTTGCTTCACACTTTCTCTCCTTTCTTCAAATCAGACCTATGATCTGATACCAATTTGATGTAGAGAAGGGTTTGGGATCACAAACCAGCTCAATCAAACCCTTGACAAAGTCTTAACACCATAAACACAATGATCTCCCTCACAAATTGTCATATTTCCTTGTAGCATAGCAAAAGGGGTTTTTGTAGCATATCTTTGAGATGAGACCTCTAACCCACAACCTAAAACCTATTTGGAATACCCATTAAGCCCTTTAATAACATATCTCAAAATAAAAATGGGTTGCTTTGAAACATAACCCTCAAAAAACTACTACTACACTTGAATAAAGGCCTAATTAGGCTTGTGCAAATAGGCACCTATTGGTTCTACACACTCCCAACCTCCAATATTCAACCCAATACTTCTAACATGCCAAAATATGTCTGACTAATCATTCCCAAGCATTAAAACCATGTCCAAAATCATTTCTCTTCAAACCCTACCCTCTAAGCAACTTAATTGCCCAAAACTTGAAGGTTTCAGCCTAGCGCATCAACCATTCTTCCCAAATCCTTAACCCTTGCTCCTACCAACTTCACAAACACAAAAAAAAAACCTACCTACATTCATTCCACAAATTATCAAGCATTTTCATTGGTGGAATGGGTCTCAAAACATTATTTTTATTCCCAAACCCTCAAAACTAGGGTTTCAAACCCATTTTCAGAAAAAATGTCTCTAACAGGCCTCAAACTTGATGAAATTGAGTGAAACCAACTAAAAATGATAGCTAAATCATTCCCCTATGAATTCAAATGCATATTAGTACATTATCAGACCGTACGGAGTCATACCAAACATTGCAACAACAAACTAACACTAAAAATTACATAAAATGAAGTTACTTTTATTGCTTGATCACCAAATATTCAACCAAAACCTTGCCTCAAAGTTTGCAAGGAATATTTAAACATGTACAACAAAGAAACAATGGTTCAAACTACCTTTTAAACAATATAACTGTTCATCTTCCCAAAATCATCAAAAATGTAAATGTTTCTTGTGCAACTTTGCAACTTTTTGCAAAACTTAACAACATGACTCCAAACCGACTCCACCTAACCAAAACCGACCCAAAACATTGCAACATGGTCTTAAATACAATATTTAAAAACAAAAACATGACTTAAGACAAGAACACTAACTTACGAAATCCCTTTTACAAAATGAAGGCCCATGTGCCCTACACCATTGCCCAACATGTCTAACCATTATTCTAATTTTATAAATTAGATCCAATCGATTGACATAAGGAAAATATCCTCACTTAGCAAGATTCCAAGGGTATTGTTTTAATAATATTCCAAGCCCGTATTGTTTTAATACCACTAGTCTTCTAGAAATAGGTTCTAAATGTCAAGGTGATAAAATTTCAAGTGATTGGAAGCACACATATGTTTTGCTTGGTTAAAGGATATTTTGCAATCAAAGTTCATATGGATGAATAAAATGTCAAGTATGAAAGTACAAAATTGACATCACATATTATAATGATTAATAAGTTTATCTATTTTTATTATTTTTATAATACATCCAAGTTTAAGTGATTTAGATCTATTGTTGAAAAGGTATGATCAAACTATAGAAAACTATATATCAAAAATAAAAAGTAAGTAATTTAACTCCTTTTAATTTCTATTTCTCTAAATTCTATCATATTTTTCAATATTAATTGTGGCATTTCCTTGCAAAGTCTTAGAAATAATTATAACACATGAGCCCTCTTTTAATGGGCACCACATAGACGATTCTTGAGATTACATGTATCATATACACACCCTCTTAAAAAATAAAAAATAAAAAAGTGTCACTGTATTAAATATCTGGTCAAATAGTAGACTTAAAATAAAATCTTAGAATTCTTATTTTAGGTAGTGCACAAGAGTTTCTTGGAAGAGGAATTACTCTTCCAAATTGGACCATCAAATTTGAGTAGTTGACTAGTCAAACATGTAGTTACAAAAACAAAAGGGAAGATAAGAAATTTGAAAATCTCTCAATGATAAAAATGAATTTTTAACTAATAAAATGACTCAATTAGGTTTGGTTGTAAATAATTATCTATAGCATTGGGGTTTTTTGTCATTGAATATTTGAAAAAAAGCTTAAGAAAAAATATTTAAGATTTGAAGAGTGTGTTTATAATTGTCCTCTTCCTCTAAGAGAGAAATAGAAGAACCATTAGAAAACTAACCATTAATGAGTTGTTAGAGTAAATTGGGAAAATAAATACCTTTAATTAGATTCCATGAAATAATATGAGCCTCAAAAAGTAGCCTAAGCTTTTAGTAATCAACACATAGAGTATAGAGGTAAGAGGACATATTTTTCATATGGAACAAAAAATTCCAAATAAGGAGGAATGGTGGTAATTAATAGTAATGCAAATAGATGCATAAATAAAGATAATTTGAATAAAATATAGTAATTTTGGGTTGAAACCAAATTCTTATAATATAGAAATTATAATTGACTATTTAAAGTGGTCAAATGTTTTTTACAAAACCACTTTTAATAAAAATGGCTTGGTGCTGATACTACATTGTCCAATCTATTTTTTCCCATAGAACAATAATATTGTAAAAGGATTAGCTAGATTTTATGAAACTAGTTTTCCTAAGATGGAAAACTAGAGAAAGCAAATGACATATCATGAAAGCAAGGCCCTTCAGAATGATTTTATAGGAAACACCAAGAAAATTGATTAGCCTCTGACTTTGTAGATATCCTTAAGACTTCTATATTTAGGTATGATTTTGATATTACATTTATTGATAATATTAACTAAATATTTTGAATTATAGGCTTCTAAGAAGACTCTAAATAAGTCACTACAAACCATATTCCATAAGCCTTTTATAATTCACATGAAATTCCATCAAATTTAGAAGCATTTATCATTGGCCATGATGAACACTATTTCATGAAGGTCATCCTAGATGAGAAATAATTCACATACATCCTATTGAGTGGCAAAGAGCTAGGAATGAACTAGATTAATGCACTATTTAAGACAATTTATTATTCAATAGAAGAATATTGAGCTTTCAAAACCTAATAATAATGATAGATAGTATTTTAAAGAATGATATGTGGCTTGGTTAAGATTTGATGACCTTAATTTATGGACTTATTCTTGTCATATGGGAACCTCAACCCTCATCAATACCCCTTAAACCTCTCTGATGTCACCCTCATTGAAAACCTAGGCTTTTGGTGTAGTGGCAGTCAGTCTATGTTAACAAAATTGGCAACTCTACTGGGGAGGGTTCGACTCCCACTCTTGACACTCTTTATGTCTCGTAGTCAACTATGTCTATCGACCTCTCGATTGAGGGTGTAAACTATTGTCATGCGAGACCCTCAACCCTCGTCAGTACCCCTTAAATCTCTCTAATGTCTCCCTCACTAATAGCTTAAGCTTTTGGCGTAGTGGCAATCAGTCTGTGTTAACAAAATTGGTGACTCTGGTAGGCAGGGTTTGACTCCCACTCTTGACACTCTTTCTATCTCATAGTTGACTATGTATGTTGACCTCTTGACTAGGGGGTAAACTATTGTCATGTAGGACTCTCAACCCTCGTCGGTACCCCTTAAACCTCTCTGATGTCGCCCTCACTGACAACTTAGGCTTTTGGTGCAGTGGTAGTCGGTCTGTGTTAACAAAATTGGAAACTCTATTGGGGAGGGTTCAACTCCCACTCTTGACACTCTTTTCGTCTCATAGTCGAATATGTATATTGACCTCTTGACTAGGGTGGTAAAATTTTGTCATGTGGAACCCTCAACCCTCATCGGTACCCCTTAAACCTCTCTGATGTCACCCTCACTAACAGCTTAGGCTTTTGGTGTAGTGGCAGTTGGACTTTGTTAACACTTATCACTTGATAAGAATGAAAAGTTCTTAAGGATTAAAAAATTCCTTCAAAATATTATTGCTAATTTTAAGCTAGCGAAGATGGAATTTTATTTGAGCTCCCTATTAGAATAGTTATTAATATTTTTCTCTTAGCAATGTTTTGCCACTCCTAGTTAAGAGATGGTACAAATGACTATTCTTCTATCATAGAGGTGGTGTAATAGATCTCTCCAAGGAGATAACATCATAAGAGCAATAGAAATTTACCAACTTGCACTCACAAATTTATAAAGTGATACACATGCCTATGTTCCATCATTCAATCTAGCCATTTTGATATTGAGGATGTAGCTCCAAATTTCAAACATGGAATAAAAGTTTTAAAAATTCTCAATTTTAGGCCAACTTATCAAAAAAAATTAATTTAATAATTTCTAACTAAAAGTTAATTTTAGTCAAACATATGTTCTAGCTATATGTATTTTGGCTAAATTAGATCTAGGTCATAACTTTCCTAGTTTTAAGTGTCCACTAGATACATTTGTAGCATCACTTTGAAACAAATTTACAAAACAAATGAAATTATTTAAAAAACTCAATTCTTTCAAAAACCCTATTCATATAAGTAATATTTTAAATAAAAATTAAAATATCATTTTGAAGATATATGTGTAGTATTAAAAATATATAATTTTAATGTCTTAATTAATATTTAAATTTTATTTTTTTCCTTTTACTAGAGTAGGCCATCAACAAAAAAAAATATAAGATTGGTTGTCTTCTCAAAAAATATTGAAGTTTATTTCAAACTTTTTAAAAATAGGATGCACAATAGAAGAGATTTCATGTTGAGACAAAAAAAAAAAATTCTATTTTAGATGTGTAGTTAAGACAAAAAGTTCTATTATGTCAAAATAGTTGTCTTTGTAGTATACAAAAATTTCAAGATTTATTTTTAAAAATATTTATTAAAATGAGAAAAAAAAATCCATACATTACATTTTTAAGATATAAATAAAAAAAGTTGAAGAAAACAATTAAAATTCACTACATAAATAGTGATGTCCCACTTAACCTCATTTTTCAACATTTTGTTAGCAACTATATTATTGTATTCATTTTACAAAAAATCTACGTTCAAATAAATATTTTTATTTTTTATTTTTAAAATACCAATATAAAATACACTAAAATGTCTATATTTCATTCATTTACATTATATAAAAATTTAAAACATATATGCCACTTCCTAGTAATTGAAGTTAAAAAGAGATCAATATTGACAATTTCCTTTATTAAAAATGGGACACAATTTTTAACTTTCACTCCATGTTGAATATGGAACAAAGATAATCAAATTATATGAAGGACAACTAGAGAATGGTAGACTTGCACATTGTGCTTTCACCCTCATGAAGGCTAGGGCTTTGTCCTGGCCGTGCTTTTGGACAGTTCTTTTGTGTAGATTGGGGCATTTAGGGGTGGTTGTTGATGTTTGTAGTGGGTTTGGGGATTTTGTGGTTCGGTGTGGAGGCATGTGGGGGTTTCTTGATCTTCTTTTTGTGCTTGTTTGTAGGATGGTAGCTGTGTGGGGTCTTTGGGTATAAGGGTATTTTAAGAGGAAATCTTCAACTTTGGTTTTGTGGATTATGGATTCGGGTGTAGACTCAAGCACAAAACAAAAGAAGGATTTTAGATACTACATGGGAAGGATCCATCTTCATCAATCCATACGAATGTAGACATTTTTTGAATAAGGGTCAAGCATGGAGGGGATTTCCTTGAATGGGGGACCATGAAAAAAAGGTTGCTTGGAAAGGAGTCATGATAGACTGGTTCTAGTGATTCAAGCCAATTCTGTTGAAAAATATGTTAATTATCTAATGAATCATGCAAATTAATATGTAAATTTAAGGGGATTTAGGTCTCTCTTCCATTTATGGAATCTTAGGCAAGGTGGACATGGAATCTCGAGGGTGAGATGGATTTGATGTTGATGACCAATAACTATTTTCTGGTGGTATTTAAGTGTTTGGTTGATTGTAACAGAGTTCTTGAAGGAGGGTCATACTTTTATAATCAAGTTGTTTTTTTTCATTAAGCCTTGGCACATTGGTTTTTACCTTGTGGAGGATCTTCCGAGCTGAGTCCCTGTATGGGTGTGGCTTCCTTTGTTTCCTCTAGAATTTTAGAGGAATGATATTCTACATATGATTTCCTTTTTGTTGGGTAATTGAGTGGGCCCCTCACAACAGACATTGGATAAAAATGAAATTTATTTTTCCCACATTTTTATTGAAATTGATTTGAGTAAGCCTCTTCCAGATTCTTTGGAAATTAATTTGGGTTCTTCTTCATGGGTTCAACAATTAGACTATGAAGCTTTGTTGTTCTGATGTCGAATATTCCATGAGTACGATCACTTATAGAAATTTTTCCCTAGGGTCTGGTATTCAAAGCCTCCTCCTCACTAGCCTTCTTGACAACCCCCTAAAGTGGATAAAGGAAAGACACCTATTTCTAGGGAAGTTGCAGATAAGGAAGGTTTTATCCTAGTCAAGCCCTACTACAAGAATAGAGGGTAGAAAATAAATTTCAAGGACATATAGGATAAGGATGTGTTTAACCACTTTGATGCATTGGATGATCTAGGCCAATAGGAGGTGAATCCCAGTATGTTGCACCTTGAAATGGGGGACTTGGAGGTGGATCAAGCAACAACCAGGTCTGGTGTGGGCTAGGTTTTTTAAGAGGGGGCTACAATTTTAGCTCAAATGGATACAGGTGTGGTCCTTGATATTTTATTCACTCCAGTGGCAAATGAAATTATGAAAAGGTTTGAGGATTCAATCTTGGTTGAGAATTTACCTCCATTCGGGAATTTATATTTGGATTCAAGGAAAGGAAATAAGTCCTCTCCTATCTTAGGTCTTTAGGAAAAGAATCTCAACAAAGAGGTTGCAGAGAAGTCTCTTAAAGTGGGGAGAAAGAAGGACCTAGAAAAAATTAAGTTAATGGGCAAGACATTGGTGGAATTAGGGTCAGTTAAAACCATTGATTCTCACTTCTCCAACTCTCAAAAATGATTATTTTGTCTTGGAAAATGAGGGGCTTGAACAATGGCCATAGATAAAAAAAATAAAATTGAGAGTTAAGTGAGACTTCATTTTCCAAATATGTTATTTATTTAGGAGACAAATCTTGTTTGTGGAGATCATGTGCAATTTGGCTCCTAAACTTTGGTGGATAAGTCATTGTTAGTGTATTGTTGTTCATGGTAATGCATGGGGTGTAGCTTGCTTATGGAACCCATTGAATATTCTGCCTCTCTAATGGTTCTCTAGTAAGTTTTATATTTTTGTGGTTGCTTCAAGTTTGGACTTTGGGGAGATTGTCCTTCATTTTAATGTTTACGACCCAATTGATTTTATTCGAAAGTCTCATCTCTAGTCTCACATTTGATATATTCGGAGTCTAGCTCCTTTATATCCTTGAATTGTTGTTGGATATTTTAATGTAATTTCTGATTTGGAGGAAAAGGGGAGGATTTTAAAGGTCGGAATCGTCGGCTACTCTTCTTAGAGATAGTATTTATGCCTTAAATATGGTGGATATAAAGCCTATTAATGGAAAATTTACATGGAATAATAGGAGATGTGGTATGGACGTCATTGTTGAAAGGATACATAGGTTCTTGGTTTCTTTCTTTTGGATTGGCGGTAATTGGGCTACTAGTTCTAAGACATTAGATTGAAGGGGCTCTAATCACTGACCAATTAAGCTCTCTGCTTCATTGGCTCATGTTGCTAAAAATTCCTTCTTTTAAGCTTCAAATTTTGTGGTTGCATGATCTCCATCTTTAGGATCTGATGGTAGATTGGTGGCACCAAGGTAGACCAACTTTTGGCAAAATGATGTATTCATTTGTTAGGAAATTTTAGTATGTGAAGCAACAACTCAAGAAGTGGAATAGGTAGTGTTTTACTAATATCTTCCATGGTGAGGTAGCCACTCAAGCTAACTTGGATGTTATTACCCATGAGATCAGATAAAATGGCCTTTCTGAAGAATCCCTTAAGGATGAATCGAAGGCCATGAAGGCTCTAAAGAAATGGGAATTGAGGGAGGAGATCTATTGGAAATAGAAGGAATGAATAGAGTGGCTGCAAGAAGGAGAAAAAAATACAACTTTCTTCTTTAACTTTGTTATGGGTAGGAGGCATGGGAAGTTGATCTTGTCTCTTGTGTCTTCCAAGGGTGATGATTTGGTTTCTCCTTGGGATATTTCTAGAGATGCTTTGCAGTATTATGCCACTTTTTTCAAGGAATAATCCTAATGTTTTGGAAGAAGAAAATCATATTCTAGCATGTATTCATTCTCTTTTCTCCTTGGAAATAAAGGTGCACCTCATGTGACCTATCTCCCTAGAGGAATTAGAGGGATTTTTGTTTAGATGAAGAAAGGGAAAGCTCCTGGTCTTGATGGGTTTTTGATAGAATTATTTCAGGAATTTTGGGAAATTATAAAATAGGATTTATGAGAGGTGGTACAAGAATCTCAAGGGAATAAATAGATGTTGAGGTTCATGAACTATACTTTCTTGATCTTATACCCAAATGTGATGGGGCTGACATGCTAAGTCAATTTAGATCCGTAACTCTTTGCAATGTGGTTTACAAGTTTTGTCTAAGCTGATTGCAGAGAGGTTGAAGAGGTGTATTGGAGGGATCATCTCTAAAGAATATGGAGGCTTTGTAGCTAACAAGAAAATCTTGGATGGAGTGATCATTGCGGCTGAGACCATACACTCCATGGTAGCTTCAAAGGAAAAAGCTATGTTTATCAAGTTTGGCATGGCTAAGGCATATGACAGGTTCAAATGGTCTTTCCTCTAAAAAGTGCTCAGTGCCTTTGGGTTTGATGAAAAGTGGGTGAAGTGGGTGATGATTTGTGTTATGTCCACTTCTTTCTTTGTGATTGTCAATAGGGAGCATTCCTCATTATTTGGAGCATCCATAGGTCTTCAACAAGGGAATCCTTTATCGCCTTACTTGTTCATTCTTTTGGCTGAAGGTCTGGGGAGAGTAATTAAGAGTCATGTTAATCAAGGCTCTATCTAAGGGTGGAGTTGGGGTAATGGCTTGTCTCCATAGATGCATTTATAGTTTTTTGATGACATTGCTTTGATGGGTGTGGCTAAGATTAGTGAACCTTCTAATTTTCATTGGGTGTTGGACATATATCTTACAGCTTTAGGCCAACAGATCAATGAAGGAAAATCTTATATTTATTTCTTCAATACCCCCTTCTTATTTAGCGATGGATTGCTCATATTCTTCGATTTCAAATTAGAAAAATTCCTATGATCTATCTAGGCATACCCCTCTCTATTGGAACCCTCTTTAGGGGTTCTTAGCAATGCATTTTGGATAAGCTTCGAGTAAGAGTGAATCACTAGACTCATAGGTGGTTGTCATTTATGGGACATGTGTTGATTTTTAATTTTTTGGTTTAAGTTCTTCCTAACTATAGGTGTATGCTTCAAGTGGCTCTTCATTGTTTTATTAAGGATTTGGATTCTCTTGCAAGACAGTTCTTATGGGATGGTAGTTTTTCTTCTTCAAAGTGGAGTCTAGTTAAGTGGGAGACAATCTACATGCCAAAATAGGAAGGGGGGCTTGGACTATGACAGGCTATTCTTAATGGTCAGACTTTAGTAGCTAAGTTATATTAGAGATGACGCAATGAACATGATCATTTCTAGGCTAAGATCCTCTCTACCAAATTCCTTAGGGGAGTGGTGAAGGAAGAGGTTCCTAGAGTTCTTTTGTTTGGGAGAGGTTCTATCATTTGGGAAAATCTAAAAAAGGGGGCCAAGTTGATCAAGGGAAGTCTATTCTAGATTTGTAATAGGGTCCAACTAAGGCTCTCTTTTGGTATGATTCTTGGGTTAGTTTTTCCCAAATCATGACCATGTATCCTCATTTGAAATACCTTTGCCATTGCATCTTGGAGGTTGGGTGGTCTCAGGTGGTGGAATTTAAATTGAATCAATTCTAGGGGCATGTAGGAGTGTCTAGATGGAAGGATCCGATTGAGTTTCCTAATGGGGGATTAGATACAAATCATGCAGAGTTAAGAAACATTTTAGCAAGTAGAGAGTGTAGCTCTCTTCATACACTAGATATTTTAGCTTGGAGTTGAAATCCCAAGGGGATCTTTGTAGTGGCCAATAGATATCAGGAGTTGAACCATCAAAAAAATGGGGGGTGGAAGTCTTGTGGTGGAAAAATGTCTAGAATAAGTTTTCTTGGCCTAAGTGTAACTGCTTTCTATGGACTCTCACTTGGAATAGGTGTCTCACTTGGGATAACCTTAAGAAGTGTGTTTTTCGTGGACCATTTGTATGTGTTCTTTGTGGAAATAGTGAGATGTTTGGACTCTCACCTAAAATAGGTGTCATCTGGAACCTATGGTGAGATGTTTGGAGGCTTGATCATATGTTCATGATTCTTCTCTAATTGACTTCTAGAGAAGTTTTGGGAGGCCATCGACATAGGCTTCATTTCTTAAGGTTGTGTGGAATATCAGCCCCACATTTATTCTCTAAAAAATATGGCTCAAAAGGAATCGTAGGATATTTTGAGGAAGTAAGTTGGCAGTTCATCAGGTATGGTAGAGGGTGGTGGACGTGATTCAAGAGATTGTGGAAGCTAAGTCGGGTATCTCTTCCCTTGGAGAAGGGGGATGATGATATTTCCAAGAATTTGGGCTTACATGGCCTAATATCAGCCCCCCCTATGTTAGGATACATCACCAATCTAGAAAAAGAACTCAAAGAGATTGTCGATGGTCCCCTCCTCTAGAATTTTTTTAAAAGATTAATACTGATGCTTCTTACAAAGGAAATCTTGGTCATCTTGGGATTGGTGGAGTTGGAAGAGATAGCTCTAGTAAGGTCATTTTCTTCTTCTCCATTTACAATGGGCAACAAAAAATAACCTCATTTAAGGGTTGACTATTCTTTTTCTATTGAAAGAGCTTGTGCTCTTCGTTGGTGTAAGATCATTTTTTAGTTTGATTCTCAAATCTTAGTTAATATGTTGAATGAGCAAAGGTTGGATGGAGTTAACTAGCATCTTACCTCAAAGGCTAGGCAGATTATTAGATTGAGTTCCATGTTAGATTCTATCTCCTTTACCCACATCCTACATGAGTGGAATAGGGTTGTTGATTGTTTGGCGAAATGGGCTTTCAAGAGTGTTGGAGATTGACATGTTGAAGGTTGGGAGTAGTTATTCTAGGATTATTCCCAAGGAGTAGATTAGATGATTATTAAGGATATGGTTGGATGATGGTTTTTTGCTGGTTGGGCTTTGGGGAATTTGCTCACTCTATGGTTGGTTGCTAGTTTTGGTGTTTCTAATTATTGTTGTGGGGCCTATTATGGACCTAACTTTCTCTATATGATTGATTTCTTTTGATTCAATAATTTTTTTACCCCATTTTATTCAAAAAAAGAATATGGAGAAGAGATGCTTGATGAGTAAATAAAGATGTGTTAATGAAGAATTCAACTTTCCTTACCTCAATTTTAGAAAATTATCATTCAATATGAAAATTTATTAAGATTTATTAAAAAGGAAAAAAATTAGCAAAGGTTGAATTGGCAAGCATAAACGATGAGAAAAATAAAATAAAGATTTAGCTAACAACAAAGTTTTATCAAAAAATTTGTGAGAAAACATTTTAGATCCATACTAGAGATTGTTTAATGTATACCACGTAGAATAATTGTGAGTGGGCATATTGGAATTAAACAGACCCAATTTATTATGCATGTGGTACCAAGTTTCCCTTTCATTAGCTACTTAGGACATGGGGAGATTACTTCATTTGTTTGAAACCACTTCTACTAGAATAAATTCTCTACACAACACAAGTTATGATAGGAATTTAACTAAAAACCCAACATTAAAGAACCCTATTGATGGGAGCACATCACTAGTTCACTAAGTGTGGCCATCATTTTTGACATATAAAGTGGCTCAAGGTCTTAAAAACTCCCATGAAACAATAGTATGTAAGATGTTGGACAAAGATTTATAAACATAGACATTCTTTGTCATGTCATATAGATAGCTAGCCACTTTTTGTGCAAAAACCATCATTCTTATCAAGTGAATGATAGGTGGCTTGGTTAATATTTTTGACCAATTATGAATGATGAACATGCTAAGGATAATTTTAAGAATGGCATGTACATGGTTCACGTCTACAAAAGTGGAAAAGGAAAAACCCATTATTAAAGTTTCAGACAACATGAACCTAGACCCTATGAGTGACTCAAGCTTTGGTGACCCACTCATAGAACATGCTTTCAAGTGGAATGTGATCTTAACACAATATCTGGACATATAATTTTCAATTCATTTGCAAACATTATAAAATTCAAGAATAGTCAAAACCATATCAAATGGAATTCCCAAAGAATTACACATGAAATACCTTCACAACAAATTTTAGAATCTTTAAGCGAGAGGCATTCTTTTCTATATCCAAACCAACAAAACTAACATGAGCTACTAAATTACTAAGATTTGAAACCATATAAAAGAAAAAAGAACTTAATATATATATGACTTAAACACAAAACAATATATAACATGAATGATCTAATTGTAAACACATGGCACTCATTTATGTGAGTTAATTAATGATAAAGAGATTGACGATAGATATTTGGGTTATTTGTGGGGGTTAATTATATATTTGAAAACATAGTATAATGTCAATTTGAGTAATTGATTTATTATTTCATTAATATTTTGATTATATAATTGAGGGTAATATTAATAATAAAAATAAAATGAACGTTTGAATTTTTATTTATTTTGTCTTTTTAATGATTTAAATTATTTTTATGTTAAAAAAAACTCTCTTTTGACAATTAAATTATTAAAAAAATTCAGTTAATAGAATTAATATTTTGAAGGTATTAATATGATCAAAATTCAATAGTTGTCATTTATATTGATTCACTAGTTTTTTTCATTGAATATGAAAAATAAATTTATTTTAAATTTATTTAAATTCAATAATTTAAATTTCCAATCCTATATAAGAAATAAAATCTTCAATATTAAATGTTAAGAGAGATTTTTTAAACCATGTTCAATTAAAAATTATTTTGGAAGAGCCTATACAATCTTAAATAAACAATTATTTTTAATAAATAATTATTTTCAAGTAATAAATATTATTATCCACATGATGACACATTATCATACTTACAATAAAAGTCAATATCCCAATACATTATTTTCGAAGAGCTTATATAATCTTAAATAAATAATAATTTTCAAGTAATAAATATTATTATCCACATGGTGACACATTATCATACTTAAAATAAAAGTCAATGCCCCAATATATTATTTTGGAAGAGCCTATACAATCTTAAATAAATAATTATTTTCAAGTAATAAATATTATTATCAACCTTATCATACTTAAAATAAAAGTCAATGCCCTAAAATAAATTAATAGGTAGATAATATGTTGATTATAATTATTATAATTTTTTTGAAGGGGTAAACATCTAAGATCACAAAATGGAGACCTCATCTCCAATATAAATAGTCAACAATAACACTCCACTTAAAAGGGTTTGAACCCTCATGACAAGAACAAGAACACCACAACTGAACCATCACATATGTCAATACCAATTAATATATTTGTATTATTTATGTTTTTCCCTACGCCCCTTTTTTTATGAACATTAATAATTTTATTTTTTTATTAGGCAGGGGTGTCTCCACGACTAACCCCCTGCGGATGCCATAACCCACATACAGGCCCACCGGTCAACCACGAGAGTGGGGGGTTGGACCCGAGACCTATGGGAAGCAAACCCACGGCCCAAGCCAACTCCACTACTTGAACGGACTAACATTAATAAATATTACAATAAAGAACATAATTTAACATATATTTGAAAATTGGCAACAGAAGTTGATTACTAGTTTTGGTACTTACCTCCCCAGGGAACACACGGTGCACTCCTTCAATAGAGCTGAAGTAAAACGCTTCGTCATAGTGATCCACATTGGCCAGAGCCTTCATAGTGCTTGTAAAATCCCTTGTCATGCAAATTGTTGAACACATTTCATCTGGGACTTCGGAGATCGTTGCATTGGGAGCCATCCTGTTCATTAACCCAAAAAAATTCAAGCACCACATTCAAAAACAGTACTTTTTAATTAGTGCAAATGTAATGACAATATTGCACTGTTAACAAAAGTGGCGAATTTTTACTTGATGTAACTCATTGCATAGTTAACTTTGCGACTATTGCAGTCTCCACCAGAAGAGGAAGAAGTTGAACAAAAATTGTTGAAAGCCATCTTTTGGCACTTAAAATCATATATGCTGGGGTTTTGAAATCCCTCTATGGGAGTGCAAGCATGCCTTGAACAGCTAGATGAACAATTGGCTGCCAATTCTGTTAATACCACCAAATCAAAATAATAAGAAAACATTGAACTCTATGCTCCTAAACTGAAGATGAAATGCATAAACCATGCAATGAATGAAATCCCAATATAGAACAAGCACTGAAATGAATAGACGAGGGTACCATAGGCTTCAGAAATTTTAATACACCTAGAGATTAGTAATCAAGATTTTTGAAAAAATTGTGTGTAAATTTTTACATCAACGTTTCGGATCATACTTCATGATTCATCTCTCTATCTGCTTATCATCCTAATGATGGATCATAGAATATGATCCGAAACATGTAAAAATGTACACACAATTTTTCCAGAAATCTTGATTACTAACTATCATGAACTGTGAAAACAGAATATTATTAACCTATAGAGATTTCCCTTCAACAACAATAATAAAGTAAAACTACCAAAATGGATCTTATATTGCAGAACTTCATTTCACAAGACCAACAAACATTAAACACCACAGATTGGAAAAAGACATAGAAGAAAAGGGGTTTGGAGAAAATGATTCAAGTACCACATCTGGCTTCATTAAGCCTCACAATCTCTGCTGCCATAAGCTTGACCTGCTCTTCTTTTCTTGATATATAAGCCTGCAGATCCTGAGCCACTGCAAATCCATGAAAGAGCAGGACCAACCATACAATGCTACACTGAATACCCATTTGAAAGTAGGGATAACTCAAGCTCTCGGATCAATGCTGTAGCAAGGAGATGTTACATTATAGATCAGTGTTACACAAGTATATTTATGCCTATTTCATTATGTATGGTTTGTGTACATGGTCCACCAATATATTAGTCTGTAACAGGTGCTTTCATCACTGGTGGAGGCCAAGAGAAATCATGATCCAGGGTTAAAGAAATGCATATTATTCAAAGTCCACCCTTGCCAACTCATAGATTCCAGAATACCATTTGCATTCACAAAATGTGCCGAACGACCAGCAAACTATAATATTTTGTTCGTGAAGACTCTCTAAGTACGGAAAAGTGGTACTCCACAATATATATATATATGCATTATATAAACTGTATAATAGTTGACTTCTAATATACGCTCATGTCGTGCAATTTTTTTATAATATATGGACGGACTAGCTTGCAACTCAATTCTTGCAACCCTGAGCAAGGATCTAAAAGCATTAGAAGAAGAGCTCATAGATAATCGTGTCCTATTAGCTGTTATGGTGCGGCCCACAACTCAATACAAATGGATCCGGATAATTCACCTTCAATAATTCACCGTCAACATTTTCATGGCGTACACAATTTACTATGTGACAGAATGCAGGAGCTCTGAAATGAAATGAAAGTGAGTGTCAATATGCTTGCTTTTCTTGTGGAAGACATGATTTTTGGATAAGGCAATTGTTGAGCTGTTATCATAGAAAATAGGAGTTAGCTCCTTTTCAAGATGTGCAAGATCATTTAGATTACTTCTTAGCCATACTACTTGACAAGCTGTTGTAGTTGCAGCCACATACTATGCCTCTGCTGAAGATATTGAAACTATGGGTTGTTTCTTGGATGCCCATGAGATGAGATTTGTTCCCAAGTGAAAAGCATAACTTGATGTGCTCTTCCTATCATCTATGCTGCCAGCATAATCACTGTCTATGTAGCCTGAGAGTGAAGCATCTTCAGATTGAGTGTACCATAATCCATAGTTGATTGTCCGTGCAACATATCTCAAAATTATTTTTGCTACTTTCCAGTGTGAATCTTTTGGAGAGTCCATGAATCTGGATAAAAAACTTGTAGCAAACATTATGTCAGGTCCAGTTTACTGTGAGGTACAAAAGACTGCCAACTAGACTCTTTTACAAAGTAGAATCAACTGGCGGTCCATCATCTTGTTTTCTCAACTTTGTTCCTTGAGCAATGGGTGTGTTTGCTGGTTTGCAACTGTCCATTCTGAATTTTTTCAACATTTCTAAAGCATACTTTTGTTGACAAATAAAAATACCTTGAGCAGATTGGTTGATTTTAATTCCCCAAAAGTATTTCATGATTCCAAGATCAGTCATTTCATATTCCTTTTTCATGGCAACTTTGAACTCATCTAACATCAAATTTCTTGTATAGAGCAAGTCATCAACATAAAGAAAAACAATGAGAATTTTACCTTCATGATCTATTTTTGTATAGAGAGTTGGCTCATGACGACTCTTGATGAATCCACTATTGATGAAGTAAGAGTCAATCCGACTATACCAAGCTCTTGGGGATTGTTTTAAGCCATACAATGCTTTCTTCAATTTGTATACTTTATGCTCTTGTCGTTTGATTTCAAATCCTGGTGGCTGATATACATATATCTCTTCTTCCAATATACCATTTAAAAATGTAGATTTGACATCCATTTGGAAAACTTTCCATTTATTTTGAGCTACAATAGCCAAAATAGTTCTGACTGTGTCTAACCTTGCCACTGGAGCAAAAGTTTCTCCATAGTCTATGCCAAGTTGTTGAGAGAAACCCTTGGCAACCAGCCTTGCTTTGTGTTTTTCTATCTTTCCTTTGTCATTCAACTTTGTCTTATGTATCCACTTCACACCAATGTTGGTTTTGTCACTTGGTAGATCAACAAGATCCCAAGTTTTGTTCTTTTCTATGGCTTCAATTTCTTGATTCATTGCATCAACCCAATGTTCCTCTTTTACTGCTTCTTCAAAGTGGGTTGGCTGATATGAAAGAAAGGCAAAAAGAAAAAGATCTTGTTCAATTGCATTTTCTTGCTCATATATTTCCCTTAAACTTTTAGTTCTCTGATTGTCTGTAGAAGAAGATGAATCATTGCTGGGAGAATTAGCATTTTCAAAGTGTTGTTGTCCTTGTACCTATAATCTTGGTGGCCTTGGCGGATGAACTTGCTGATCTAAAGGTTCATCAAATAGTTGTAATGGATTTGGACCATTCAAAGTTTCATTTTCTTGATCACTCCATGATTTGTTCTCAAGGAACTTGACATCTCTGCTCACCACAAATTTCTTAGTGACAAGATTGTAGAGTCTATAGGCTTTTGATTGTTCACTATAGCCAACAAAGATACATTTTTCACTCCTATTGTCAAGTTTTTGTCTCAGCTCCTCTGGAACGTGTGCAAATGCTATGCATCCAAAAATTCTAAAATGAGCTACATTCAACTTTGTACCAAACCAAGCCTCTTGTGGAACTTTTCCTTGAACACTAATTGTGGGAGATCTATTTAAAATATAGACTGCAGTAGCAACTACTTCAGCCCAATAATCATTGCACAAATTCTTTTCTTTGAGCATGCATCTAGCCATATTCATGATGGTCTGATTTTTCCATTCAGCTACTCCATTTTGTTGTGGAGTATATCTTGTGGTTTGCATAATGATCCCATGTTGTTTGCAAAAATCTATGAAGTCTTTTGAGTTGTATTCTCCTCCTCTGTCTGATCTGAGCACTTTAATATATTTACCACTTTGTTTTTCTGCTTCAGCTTTGAATTGTTTGAACTTTGAAAAAGTATCAGACTTGTTCTTGAGGAAATAAATCCAAATTTTCCTACTAAAGTCATCAATAAATGTCAGAAAATAAGAGCTACCACCAATGGATTGAGTTTGCATTGGTCCACAAAGATCTGTGTGAACTATCTCTAAGTGTTCTTTTGCTCTATTTGATGATGATGGGAAGCTGTCTCTCTTATGCTTTCCAAGAATACAACTTTCACATTGATTGTCAAGATCCTTTAAAACAGGGAGACCTTTGACCATAGATTGTTTTTGAAGAAGACTAAGACTCTTGAATGGAAGATGACCAAACCTAGAATGCCATAATTGTGACTCATCCATGCTTGAGACATTGTGGGAAAATGACTGTGATAGAATGGCACTCCTAAGATTTAAAGGAAACATTCTATTCTTGGTTCTTTCAATCTTTGCTATAAGTCTTCTACTAGGAGGTTTGTCAAAAATACAAGTTGTACCCTTAAAGATTATATCATAGCCATGTTCCATCAATTGACCTACACTTATGAGATTGTGTTTCAAGTTTGGAACATAATAAACATCATGTATCTCTTTTCGCTGATTTTGTTTAGTAAGAATAGGCACAATTCCTTTCCCTTGAGCTTTTACTCGAGAATCATCACCAAGAGTAATTTCAGAATTTGTAGAAGTATCAATGCATGAAATTAAATCTTTGTTACCTATCATATGATTGCTACAGCCACTGTCCAGCAACCAAAGGTCTTTGGTGTGAATGTCTTCAGAAATATGGCAGGAAAGAAACATTGCTTCAGAAGATTCTCCTTCATTGTTGGAGACATGTGCTCTGCCATTGTTTTGGTCTGACTGCTTCTTTCTGCACTCATATTCATAGTGTCCAAATTTCTTGCAGTAGAAGCACTGGACTCTAGATTTATCAGTCCATTTTCTGCCTCTTTGTGCCTGATTTTGAGAGTTTCTAAACTACCCTAATTGTTCTTGTGTTGTCCTTTCTTCATCATGTTGATTTGATTTGTCTCTGTTACTTCTCCCTCTGTTGCCTCTGCCTCTATTTCCTCTGCCTCTACCTCTATTGAAAGATGCTTGAGTCTTGAAAGCTTGTTCCAAAGACTCTTCTTCCAGATTTAGTCTGGTCTCCTTCCATATGACAAAGTGGAAATGGCCAGACCAAGCACCACAAAGCAAGAGCAATGGGAAAGTAAAATATTTGTAATAAAGGAATTAAAAATAAGTCATCCTCACACATGTGTGAGATGACAAAAAAGATGAAAGACTTGTAGGGATTCCTTTGGAATATTCCTACAAGTTAATAAATAATTACAATTAAAGAATAATCTTTACCAAGTAAAGATTAATCTTCTAACATCCCCCCTTAAGCTTTACTTGGGGAGGTTACATCAAACCCTTCAATGGGTTGTAATCCGAGATTTTTACAATGGAAGAGAAATTTATCTTTACAAAGAGCTTTGGTGAGAATATCTGCAACTTGATCTTCACCTTTACAATACAAAAGAGAAATTTGCATGTCTTCAATTTGCTCTCTAATGAAATGATGTTGAAGAGCAATGTGCTTGGTCCTTGCATGAAAAATTGGATTCTTTGCCAAAGAAATAGCACTTTGATTATCACAATATAAAGGAGTAGGATCCTTTGGAGGTAGACCCAAGTCTTCAAGTAATCTTCTTAACCATAATGCTTCTTTAGATGCATTTGTACAACCTTTATATTCAGCTTCTATAGAACAAAGAGAAGTAGATTGTTGTTTCTTACTATTCCATGAGATTGCACCTGATCCAACAAAGAAACAATAACCACAAGTGGATCTCCCATCATTGGGATCACCTCCTAAATCTGAATCAGTATAACCCTTTAAAGAAAAATCACAATTTTCATCATAAAAAAGACCAAGATTAAGAGTACCTTTAACATATCTTAAAATTATTTTTGCAACTTTAAAATGAGTTTGTTGTGGTTTAGACATAAATCTAGAAACCAATCCAACACTGTAAGAAATATCAGGTCTAGTAAGAGTTAGATAATTTAAACTTCCTACTAATTGCCTTTATAAAGTAGGATCAACAAAAGGAGTTTCCATATCAACCATTAATTTAGTTCCTAATTCACAAGGAGTAGAAACACACTTTGCATCATTCATTTTAAATCTATTTAAGAGATCTTGAGCATATTTATTTTGAGAAAGAAAAATACCTTTAGGTGTTTGCCAAATTTGCATACCTAAAAAATAATGTAATAGGCCTAAATCAGTCATTTGAAATTGTTGATTGAGTTGAGACTTAACATCACTAATCAAATTGTTAGAACTAGAAGTGATAATTAAATCATCAACATATAAAATAATAATCACAATATCATCTTCACTATGCTTAATATATAAATTGGGATCATTTTTACTTCTAATGAAACCTTGAGATAGAAAGAAAGCATTGATTTTAGAATACCATTCTCTAGGAGATTGCTTTAAACCATATATTGATTTCTTCAATTTGCAAACAAGATTTTCATTACCTTCCTTAATGAAACCCAAAGGTTGGGACATATAAATTTCTTCATGTAAATCACCATTTAAAAATGCACTTTTAACATCCATTTGATGAATAGGCCAATGCATATGAGAAGCTAAAGCAAGAACTAATTTAATGGTTGGCATCTTAGCTACTGGAGCAAATGTTTCATTATAATCTAATCCTTCAACTTGAGAGAAGCCCCTAGAAACTAATCTAGCTTTAAACTTGCTAACTTCATTATTTGCATTAACCTTAGTTTTATACAACCATTTGCATGAAACAAGATTCTTACCTTGAGGTAATGGAACTAAATCCCAAGTATGATTAGCAATTAAAGTATCATATTCTTCTTGCATAGCCTTTTGCCAATGAGGTTGATCTTTAGCTTGTTTATAAGTTTGAGGATCATTTGAATTCATAATGTTAGACATCAAAGCATGATTACAATAATTTGCCTTTCTTCTTTTAGGTGGATTTTTAGCTAAATAATCCTCACTTTCTTGCAACAAATTTTTAAACCATTTTGGCATTCTTTTAGATGTAGGAGTATCATCACTAGAAGAAGAATCATGAGGAGAAATTTCAACATTTTCATCATCACTATCACTATGAGTAAGAGATGCACTAGGAGGGTTAAGAGGAATTTCAACTTGAGAATTATCCTCCACAACAATAACTTTATTTTGAGAAGAATCAATATTATGCACTTTAGAACAATCATGAACACCATTTTCAGCAATGCATACATCTATAGCAACTTTAACTTTGTTAGTAAGAGGATTATAAACTCTATAAGCTTTAGAATGTTCATCATAACCAACAAAAATATGATAAGAAGATTTAGCATCTAATTTTTGCCTCTTTTGTTTAGGTTTGTGAACATAAGCAATGGAACTAAAAATCCTTAAATGCTTAAGATTGGGCTTCCTACCAGACCAAGCTTCTTCAGGAGTTATATCCTTTAAAGCTTTAGTAGGAGTCCTATTAATAATGTAAGTAGCACAAAACATAGCTTCTGCCCAAAATTTATAAGACATATTTTTAGCATGTAACATACATCTAGCCATTTCAACAATAGTTCTATGCGTCCTTTCCGCTACACCATTTTGTTGAGGTGTATAGGGAATAGTTAGCTCATGCTTAATACCAAATGTTTTCAAATAACTATTAAAAGCATTGTTCACATATTCTTTTCCATTATCAGATCTAAGAATTTTAAGTTTAAAACCAGATTGCCTTTCAACAAATTTATGAAATTCAGAAAATATATCAAGAACTTGATCCTTACTATGAAGAAAATAGATCCAAGTTGTTCTAGAAAAATCATCAACAAAAGTAAGTGCATACCTTGATCCTTGGATGGAGTTATTCTCCATGGGTCCCAAAAGGTCATTATGAACTAGGTGCAACTTATGAGTTGCCCTCTATGATTGACCATGTGGAAAGGGCTCCCTATGCATCTTACCACTCATGCATCCTATGCATACAATTTTAGATGGAACAATACTAGGCAATCCATCTACCATATTAAGCTTTTGCATTAAAGCAATATTGTTAGAATTTATATGACCAAGTCTTTCATGCCAAACATTGAAATCAATGGTAGATATTAAAGAGCATCTTGATTGAGCAAACTCATAAAATTTGAACAAATTATCATTGTCTAATTTAGCATTAGCAATGACCTTGTTTTGTTTTGGATCAATAACATAGCACATATCTTTGTAAAATTCTATTTTATAATCTTGGCAAAGCTTAGCAACTAAAAGCAAGTTAGTCTTTAATTCAAGAACATATAAAACATCATGCAATTTACCATTAGGAACATTCACATCTCCAACTACTTCTACTTTACAAGTATGATTATTAGCAAGTTGAATAGGAACATTAGATATATCAGGTTGCATAGACTCAAAAACTTCTTTATGTGAAGTAACATGTTGAGATGCACCTGAATCAATAACCCATTCAAGAGGTTGAGAAACATTAGAACTACAAGTAAAAGTACGTCTAGATTGATTTGCATTATTTTGAAACTTATTATTATTAGGTTTATTTTGATGTTGATTATTTTGCTTCATAGGCTTTTTCTCATTTTGCTTCTTAAAACAAGTATTTTTCCAATTACCATCCTTATTACAATAAGTGCAATGTGGTTTCTTAGAAGAGTTAAACTTTCTAGGATCATTGCCATTATTATAATGAGGTTTGGAATTATAATGTTGTTGTTTAGAATGAGGTTTAAAATTTTGCTTATGATTAGATAAGAAAGCATGGTCATTAGACTTAAGAGTACCAAACTGAATTAACTTAGCCTCTTCTTGTCTTAATAAATCACGAAAAATATCATAAGTTAATTGAGTAGCTAAAGAAGGAATAGCTAATTGAGCATGAATATTAGTAATGAATTGTTGAAATTGTCTAGGAAGACACTTTTTAAGAATAAGATGAATTAATCTAAGATTATCTAATTTAACTCCTAAACCATCCAATTGACTATTTAAAGCATCAAATTTCAATAAAAATTCATCCATAGATTTAAAATCAAAATACCTCAAATCTTCAAGTTGATCTTGAATTTGAATTTTTCTTGATTCATTTATACTATCATAAATTGTTTTGAGTTTGTCCCATGCTTCATAGGCAGTTGTACATGTCCCAATGTGAACATAAAGTTCGGGTGACATGGAGATACCTATGAGGCCAAGGGCTTCTTCATTTTTGAGATTCCATTTTTCAATTTCATCTTTGGATGCAGACAAACCTATTTTAGATTTAGGATCTGTAGCTACATCTAAAAGATGTTTAAATCGAAAAATAAAGCATATATGAGTTTTCCAAGAATGATAGTTAGAAGAATTCAACTTAATTTCAGGAATTAAAGTAGACATGATTGTAAAAAAAAAATTCACAACTTTATGAGAAAAAATAACTATTGGAAATATGTGCTCCCTCTTGATCAAATTAAATCTTAAAAAAAAAACTATTTAAATAAGTTACCTAAAAACAAAATAAACTCCTTATATTGAATATCTAAATTTTAAAATCATTTTAATATTCTTTTTAATTAATAAAAAATATATTAAATTTATAAATATAAAGAAATTAATAGATTTTTAAATAAAACAATTATTAAAAACTATGAATGATTTATTTTTCTTAAAAAAGAGATTATATATTAAAAAAACTTAAACTTTAAACTTTCATAAAAACACAAGTAAATTTAAAAAATTTAAACTCAACTTTATTTCTTTTAAAAGAAAATCTTTTATGCAAAAAAGTTTAATTTAGGAATCTTTATTTTAGTAACTTTTTTTCTTAAAACAAAGTCGGTGGGGAAGCTTTAAGTAAAAGCTTTTGATTTTTTGCTTTTCAGGAAATGGGCAGGATAAATTTGAAAGAGGGGAAGAAAAGTTTGAAGATGCAAATTTTAATAATATTTATTTTTAAGGAACAAATACTATGATTCACACAGGGGATGGGAGATTGAAGGAAGGGCAATGCAGAGAGCAGGGCACACAAGGAGAAAAGAGTTGGGTGCTTACTGTGCAGAGGTCAGTGAAATCACCAGAGGAAGGCTGCAACAAAGGAAAGAAAGGCAATGGCCAAGGAATGAACCAAAGCCTCAAGAGAAGTTTTTTTGCATTATTATTATTTATAAAAAAAACTTTGAATACT
>VDFB02355108.1:0-27134 GCA_007258455.2 Sequoia sempervirens
ACTTGTGATGTTGTGAGATGCAGTAAGTTCTATGGTTATCAACATTCTTTAGAGTGTGTATGGAGGCAATAAAGTATATAGAGAACCGAAAATGTCAAATAAATTATCCTAGATGATTGGTTGGCTTGTGTGGAATATGTTTTGAGTTTCATAGAGCCTATCATCAAGATGTTTATGTAGCTGATATAGATTGCCGATGTTTGGGTGAAATTGATGTAGATCACTTCCTTGAACTCTAAAATTAGTTTGCAAAGGAAAATACCTTGTTCTGTGCTAATTCATGCATGTGAACATTGTCAAAAAAGAAGAAGAAGAGAACTAAACAATCATTAAATCAACTATTCTGTACTTATCCATGTATACAATAAGTTATTTTAAATTAACTTAATAAGCAACCTCACAATTTCCCTGAAGAACAAATGGGTCATTTTAGAAAAGTGATCCACCACCACAAGCACTGAATCATGACCTCTTTTGGTTTGGGTCCTTTTAGAAACTTAAGTAGTTTGTCAAGAGTAACTATTGGGGAAGTGTTAAGCCAAGATGGAAAGCATGTGGCTTTTTTCAGTGACAAACTAATTGAAGCAAAAAAGAAGTATACTACTTATGATAAAAAATTCTATCTTGTGATACAAACATTAAAATATTGGAGGCATTATCTTCTACATAGAGAGTTCATTTTGATGGTTGACATTCAAGCCTTGAAATCCATAAATTCATAGGGTAAACTTCCTCTTTCTTTATTTAAATTGCTGCTACCTCTTTTGTTAGCTACCTTTCCCAACCTATTCAATTTTTCCTTTGCTTTTAAGGCTAATTGGTAAGCTTCATCCATAGTATTGAGCTTGAGCAGTGCTAACTCATTTTGCAGTTGAAATCTAAGCCCATTGATGTATCTGGTCACTGCATGCTCATCATCTTGTGAATTCGTCTTGATTGCAAATTGAAAAATTCTGTAGTATAGGCTGGTATGAAAGACTCCTTTTGTTTTAGATTTTGGAATTCTTTAAAAGGCTTTAGCTAATAATTTGAAGACATAAATTTAGGTTTCAAATGTTTTAATATCTTTGGCCATAGTTTGACTTTTTGTTTCCCTTGTATTCTCCTAACATTTCAGAGATTCTCCCACCATAGAGTAGCTTGAGACTTAATTTTAGATGCTGCAACTTTTATTCTTCGTGGATCAGTTTATTCAATTCCTTCCATGTCATAGTATTATTATAACTATTGAATCCAATCTAAGAACACTTTTGAATTGATTCTCCTTTGAAATTAAGGATTTTAACTTTAAGTCTAGTTCCTTATTTGGTTATAGTTTAAATAAATCTTTCCATGGGATCTATGACTTCCCATCGACCTCTTTGAACCTCAGGTTATTCCCCAGAATCCTCACGTGGCAACCTAGCCTCCATGGCCTAAAATCTTGTGAGCACTTCATGAATTGCATTACCTCTCCTTCTAGCATTTCTTTGAAGTCTTCTTGCCCGTATCACATGGGGTTCCCTCTGGGCCATTGAAGCTTTTGCTTCGATACCAAAATGATGCAAATTAGTTCCTTAAACTTGCAAATTAGTTTGCAAAGAAAAATACCTTGTTCTATGTTAACTCGTGCATGTGAACACTGTCAAATGGCAGAGAACTAAACAATAACAAATAAACTATTATGTATCCATATGAGTACACAATGAGTTTTTTTACATTAAGTTAATACTTAGAAATTACTACACCAGACATAGTGGTAGAATAAAGAAACATCGACTACATAGAATTGAGCCCTTGGTTGTGCATTTACTCCTTTTCATCTCTATTCTATCCTCAAAACCAAAACTCCCCCAAAACTAACTCTCCTAATTACCCATCTCTCGCAGCCTCTACTGCCAGAACAATTATTCAATTCTACTTTTATTCTTTATTCTAAAAATAGAAACAACTAACAGTTGTTAGCTAAAAAGATTGACAACAAAAAACTTGTGAAACTGTTAACTAAAATTTGTAAAAACAAGGTCCCAAAAAAATTGAACCACATTCAAATGACAGGTTGATGGATAGAGGAAAATGCTTCGCATAAAAAAATTATGATGACATGGACTCTATGGTTGAAAAAACAAGGACTGCAATAGAAGTCAGAAGTGTATGACCTAAGAGAAGCATTTTTTAAACGAGTGCAAAGGAGCATTGTTGACTCTTGGAACAAGATGACCACGCCCTTGCATCTCCTAGCATTTGTTTTGTCTCCAAAGGATTATAGTAAAGAGATGCTTTCTTTGTAGAGGAGGGTGTCATAATATAGAGATAAAAAGCCTGCTGCTTGTTACAAGATTGCATTCAGAAGAATATTCTCGGATGTAGATATACTAAGTGTTGTCTTGAGTGAGTTTGATCACTTCACATCTTCAAGGAATCGTGATGTCTGCGTTCTTTGAGACAAGTACAAGAAAGATGCAGCCTTTTCCAGTAAGATTTTTTGTTTTCAGCTATGCATCTTTTTATTTTAGCTAAATGGAATTGGAGTAGGCTGCTTATCCACTCGGTTAAATGCAACTGATTGTGAGCAAAATATATTGAGTATTTGGCTTTCGTACACTCCAACTTGCATGTCTTGTCATATAAGAAACCTGATTACAAAACCTGATTACAGTAAGTGGGTGATGAAGAATCATGATTTAACTCTGAGCGGCGACTGAAGACACTATAGTTGCACAACTTGTCAAAATCTCTATAGATGAAGCAGCTTTTGCACATGATTGTGGTTCAAATGAAATTGAAGCAAATTAAAAGACTTTGATGTTCTAAATAAAAAGTAATATTAAGATTATTAAATATTCATGTAATTTTCATTGTATATTGACATCTCACAAGTCACTAAATTATATATTTATAAATATTTTCATTTTTATAAATTATGAGGTATTTAAATGTTATGTTTTTTTTGACAATTATGAATATCATTTCTAGTGTTTTTTAATTTTTTAATACATTTTTTAAAGTAGGTATGTAGCCGAACCCATATTTATACCCAAGGAAAAAAAATGCATACCGCCGTATCCGAGCATTGTACTTGTACGGGAACGGGCAACTGAGGCTGAGATCTGTTCATTGCATACTGACTTTATGTTAATTCTTTGAGCAACAAGGTTATTTGTTGGTAGCTTCAAGTCATTTATTTCTAGGTAAGATTTTTTATGTAGTTATATGAAAAGGAAAAGGAAAGGTCCTTTTTAAGTCCCGATACCATGAGTATATGGGACTCCTCGTACTCCCCCAAATATGGGGAGGCACCTAACTCGTGCTCCACAATACGAGGCCCTCGTACTCCCCCAATATGGGGGAGGCACCTAACTCGTGCTCCACAATACAAGGTGTACATACCCTACCCCCTGCAGGATTTGAACTTGTGACCTCCCTGTCAAGAGCACAAGTTCTCCACCATTAGGCCCACTCAGGCTGTACAAAATATGATTGCTAAGTGTTGTATGTAATAACCAATACCTAGGTTTACACTTTTCTAACTTCCTGGTACTTTTGTTCATTTATTACAACTTTTATATATTTATTTGAATGCTTCCCTTATTCGACGTCTCATGGGGTCCAATTACTTCATCTGTGATTGTTTGGATTTAATCATTTCAAGCATTGTATAATTTGATTAAATTTTCAAAGCTCTTGGCTGTTTATGTAGTTATCCTCACATAAATTCATCTTGTAAACCTAGGTATTGGTCGTATTAAATATGAAATCTTACAAAAATATGATTGCTAAGTGTTGTATTGTAATACGACCAATACCTAGGTTTACACTTTTCTAACTTCCTGGTACTTTTGTTCATTTATTACAACTTTTATATATTTATTTGAATGCTTCCCTTATTCGACGTCTCATGGGGTCCAATTACTTCATCTGTGATTGTTTGGATTTAATCATTTCAAGCATTGTATAATTTGATTAAATTTTCAAAGCTATTGGCTGTTTATGTAGTTATCCTCACATAAATTCATCTTGTAATATCTTCATCCACATTTTCATTTTTTTTAAAAATTTCTGTCCACAGGAGATGAGCTTTCTCTTTGGTTCATTAATAGATGTGCTTCAAGAAGTACAGTTATGTCGGACCAAGTTTGGAAATCTGTCTTTTGCTCGTTTTCATTGTGTAGATGGTAAGTTTTTTCTGCATTGCTGGTTTGTGGCGTTTTTGATTTGCAAAATCTATCATCTGATTTTTAGCTTCTTTATTGCAGATTCTGAGTTGCACTTGCAGTTGACATTTCTCAAATATAAATCTGGACTGAAAGTTGTAGTTATACTCGACATGAAAGACCTCAAATGGTAAGATTTTTTTTGACCCAAAGCTGAGAAAATTGCCCTTTACCATATTGTGTGTATTAACTAATATGTGGTTGCTCGCCAGTGGCATTTATCCGGTTGATGTTCTACCATTTCAAGTGGAGTTTGATCAACATGGTCAACAACCCAAATGCACAATAGCAGCTGAAAAAATAAAGGAATCAATGAAAAGTTTATCGTCAGGATTTGCAAGGCTAAGGATACTTTGTGAATGTATATCGGACCTTATAGAAGGTAAGGAATGAATGGTATGAAAAATGAACAAGTTTTATTCGGCTTAGCTTGTGTGATTGCAATATTTACAGGATTGAACTGCACTCAGTGAGTCTTTTAGGCCTGCTTTGAAAGCTTGGTATTTAATCTGTACTATTGAACTCCAAATTTT
Organism: Sequoia sempervirens; assembly: GCA_007258455.2. NCBI lineage: Eukaryota > Viridiplantae > Streptophyta > Pinopsida > Cupressales > Cupressaceae > Sequoia > Sequoia sempervirens. Next base: position 4,727 of record VDFB02355108.1, read on the forward strand.
GCAGTAATCAAATTCTTATTGATTAATGATTGGAGTTTACTTATTGCCATTTGAAAATGTAATAACAGGACTTTGTCTACTAGTGCCAGTTTGTGCCCAATTACAAATTTCAGCATTTTATTTCGATTTATTTTCTTGTGAAGCTTCAACTAAGAACAAATTCGAATTTATAGCACATACCTAAGAGAAATGCCCTTTGAATTCTCAGTCCTTACTGTTACATAATATGGATTGCGAATCAGGGAAGAGATCGTAGTTTTGGGGAGTAAAATACTGGGAAAATGGTGGGGAATGTCTGCAGTGGCAATGAATTGAGTTGAAAGCAAATGTGGTGAGGAATGTTAAAATATAATTCTTTTTCCGCTTATTTAGTAATTAGAGGTTCATTCGGTGTTTACATTGAAATGGTGGGAATATTCGTATGCCGTCACTCGTTACTAATTTGCATGCAGTATTTTATTTTACCAAAGAGAAGCATCAATTTCCTTCGGCCATGATCTGTAGATTATAATTCTTTCTTTATAATGTAAGTATTTTTATTTATATATGTAGATCGACCTATATTTATCTGTATAGATGAGCTATTCGGCCTGTCTACACAATTAAAATTGACGCATATGGCAGTTTATAGTTTCGAATTTCTTGGTAGCCATTGAAAATGTCTTGGCAGCCATTGAAAATGTCTTGGCGGAAGGATATTGGACTTTAGAGCCATATATAATGAGCTGGTAAGAATGTGCTTTAGCGGAACACTGCTCTCGTGTCGGAAAACTCAGATTTTTAAAGAACAATTTATATAGATTTTTGAATAGGGTATTTTGGGCGTTTCTCATGTTAAAATAGTATGGTTAAGTTTGAACTTAACACTAGCACTTGGTGCAAGGGTTACACCAATAGAATTCTATATAAAAATAAACATGGTGAGAAGGTGTACTTTGAAATATATTCAAGTTTGTTTACAAAATTTACAAAATGTTTGTAATGCATATCTGGTGATAGAAAATTGAATGTAATATTTGTATCTATTTTATTTGTGGCGACTATGTAGTCGATAATTTCATGTGATAGTATGAAATGCGCTGACACAGTTTGTTGCCTTTTCATTTATTTTGTTCCTACATAGTTAAAGAAGTTAGCGGATGTACATTAGAAATGCATACTTGGTTTTATGTAAACAATATAAGTTGCATAAAAAAGTGAAAGTAAGTGTTGGAGAAGAATTGTAGGTGACAATATAAGATTGCTAGCATGTTAAAAGCAATTGTTGCAGAAGTATACAAATATAAATCATTCACCCGCACATGATGAAATTGTGAGTAAATATATGAATATGAAGTTGTATAATAAGATGGTAAGAAAAAGAAAACATCTAAATTTTATGTTAGTTACTAAAAAACAACAATAGGCCACAATTGTATGTAATGTCCCCATTTTACGAGCATCAAATTTCATAAGGATTAGCCTATCATTTGACCTTCGTAGGCTGACAAATGTGATGAGAGGGTCTTCCTTGGTAGTTATCGAGTTCCAGGGATGTTATTCCCTTGATTGATTAGGGTTTGGGCTAGTAGGCGTTTCAAAGTGATTTTACAGTGCCTTTTCCCAAGTAAAATTAGAACCTTGAGGAGTTACTATTTTTAAGCAGGGGGCACCACCCTGGATGAGTTAATTGACTCAGTTTCAACTTAGTTTGATAGTCCCGATGAACATCTGATGGATGTCTTGGACATTGTGTTGCCAGGTAGGTACATTGGTGTTTGCTGTATGAGGAGTAACTAGACAAATTCAATGTGGACCAGGACAGAATAGTAGAAGGGGTTCAAAAGTAAATGATGAATAGGTAATGAAATGAGACATTCCAAATGTTTGCATGCTAAGATGAAAGACATTGAATGAAATAATTCCATTTAGTAATTAAAATTGGGAATTACTGAAGGAATATATATATATATATATATATGTCTCCTCTCTTCCTCTTCTGTCCCCTCTTAGAGACAAATGGAGCTCCTGTGAGACAATTCTTGGGATTGAGGCACATTTTGATGAGGTTTCTGTCTCAGGCTGTTAAAAGAGCATTCAAACTTCTTGTGTTAGGTGTTTTGGGTGGTGGCTCATTGGGCCATTTCGAGATGGCATCTGGGGATTCATGGGGTGAGGTTTGTTTGAGATGATCTTTCCAGTGTAAGATTAGGAGGATAAATAAGTGTGGTCATCTTTCAAATGGAACACTGTGTTGTTTCCAGTGAAGGTGGGATAGCTGGGTGTTGCGTGGTGTGAGAAGACCATTAGGGTTTGCCCTTCTGCATGGTATACTTTCCTTTGAAATCATGGGCTATTTTTAGAATTTTGTAGAAAGTATATTGAGAACTTTCAATGATTTAAGGATTTCTCTGCCAGTCTAAAAGTACTCATTGATAGCCATAGCTGTTGCTATATTGGTGATTTCTGGGCAAAATATATTGCTTTGGAAGGCTGTTTCATCTCCTTGGTGCTAGACGTGTTTTCCTTGCAGCAAAATGTTGGCATTTGGGTTGCTTCTACAACATAGCTGGGCATCTAATCTAATGAGGGTGTGCTGCTGTAAGTTATATCAGACTTTCCAATACTGCTGCTAATGCACTTTCAGACCAGCTTCTTGCTAGTTTGCACACCGGGTATGATATTGATTGTATTTCAAGTAAAATATTATGAATTGGAATGAATATGTTGTAATTGCAAACCTTGGTAAAACTGATTTGAGAATGAAATTATAAAGATTTGCTACAGCTGCTCTTGAATTATAATAATCAGCATTATTCTTTGTTGCCCATGCATTTCTATTTACTTGGAAAAGTCTTTGGAAAATATCTAACACATCAAGCATAGTTAATAAACCCAAAGTTTATTTAAATATAAGGCAGAAACTTGGTTTGGTTAGAGTCCACTAGGTGTGGGTTCTCACATTGTAGTCCTACAATCTGCATGCTCTTGATTTTAATTTTTTTTAATGCAAATGTTGTCATTGTGGTAATTGTTAAACACCTTTCAACCATAATCTATAATGAGGGAAATTTTTGTATTTGTATTAATGGAATATAGGATCTTGTTCTTTATCTTGTGTTGTAGGAGAGGAACTATTTATTGTGCTTTTGGCCCCTAATTAGATTATACAATAAGAGAAGAATTGAAGGGTCCCTATTTTTTTAAGAAAGTAAGACAAAATTTAAGGCAAAAAATTTAAAAGACTAATACAAATTTTTATGCTCAAATAGACACGGCTGGAAATGCCTTTCAAGTAGCCTTGCATTTGTTAATTTTTTAATGGAGATTTCTTCGTAAACATGCCTAATTCCAAATATACAAAAATTCAAGTCTCTTATGCTAACAACATTGGCATTGTGTACATATGTTGTTTCATTAACTAGTAGAACTAAATATTAATTTTGTAAATTCCTTTAGTGGATGTGGTGTTTGTTTGCAACTAAAAGTAGCTTGGCATAATTCTTTTAGACAAAAAAAGTACCTACATATAAAGGGAAGAAGTAAATATGTTTAGTAATTGAACCTTTGTGTGCTTTATAGATGTAATAAAAACCAACTATGTATGAAGCCATGAAACCTAGAAAAGTGCAATATTTGAGCAAGGTTTTGAATCATTAAAAGTATGCTATAAAAAGCTTGCATATTAATGAATGTACGAAGTGTAGTTCAAAGTTTGAACAAATATAAACAAAAAAACAAAATATTTCTCAATAACCACATAAACATAAATTATTGGGAAGGTTGTTAACCATGATCTTACTAAAATTATTGTAAATGGATGATGCTTCTTGTACTAGAGACACTCAATTGAGGTCAGTCGGGCATGCGTTCAAAACAACTAAGTAGTTGTATTTAAAATTTTAAATATGTAGAAGTCAATAATATGACTTTAAATAAATATAAACTTACAAATATTAGTGATATTTCTTGTTTATCAGTACATACCCAAGTATTGATGCTCATATTGCAAAATGCACTTCAAAGTTTACGAATATATCTTTTGCACTATTAGACAAATTCTTGTATATTTTGTAAATAAATATTGCAAAAAAGAAAATTATTTTACCAAATATAAAAAGAATCAATTGAAACTATTGAATTTGGCCAATTTCCTGTTTGGACGATCAATATTATGTAGTACCAAATCTCTAAACTATTTAAAAAATGAAAGTATGTTAGAAGTAAAACCATTGGGAACACTTAGATTCATTCACACCCACATACATTTTATATCTCATATATTAGAATTGACAACTAACCATAGCATGACACTAGATGTAGCAAACAGCTTGAAAAAAGGGCACAACTCTGAGAATGCATCTTTCGATAGGCTTGTCCATCTCAACGAGCAAATAATATAATTATACTTATACTTATTATATATTATATTTTTTAATAAAACTATTAAATACATATATAAAATGATTAATTAATAATTAATAATTACTATAGTTTTATAGAATAAAAAAATTAACTATAGTCAAAATTAGTAAATGTATGTAAAAAATAGACCAAAATGTATCCTAATTGACTCTCCACACTTCTTCGGTGTACCCATTGCACACTAAGGTGCAATTGCTAGTATTATATTGTCAAATTTATGACATGATTTAAACTTGTCACATTTGATTAACACAATTTAAAGTTAATGCCTTTGTCGTGGGCCAGACATCTTGTAGGTTTTATGATTGGTCACCATCTTCCAAAATTTGAGCTTGTATTTTATTACAAGCAAAAAATTTGATCCCCTAGGGAATTGACTATGTAGCATACAATCTGGCCATTTGACCATATTTATTAATTAATTAAAAATAAGGATACGATTTGTATTCTTTATTTTTAATTAATTAATAAATACGGCCAAATGGCCAAATGGTATGCTGCATAGACATTGCCATAGCCTAGTGCCAACTATAGCGAATGTCTTCAGACCCATGAATTGCATTTGTAGCATATAACTTTAAAGTCAGAATTTGTGCCTGTACACAAATACATGTCCTTTTTTCCCCAATCATTAAACTGTCAATTTAATGGTTTTCTTATTCATAACAACCATTTTAATGTTATAAAGATCAATTTGTTGAAAAAAAGAAAATAAATCATTAGAGGATGCACAATCATTTGAGCAACTTGAGAACACATTGATCCAACTTGATAGATTACATAAAAAGATAACAAAATGTCTAAGAAGAAACATTCTTATTCTTGCACTCAGAGCTTTCCTTTGAGCACACCAATTAAGGAAAGAGGCATCTGACTGCTCTATACAAAAAAGTGTCCTGCTTAAGTAAAATTTCAACAATTATCATACAAATCAATTATATGTAAGCTCATTATCTTAATGTCACAGTTGGCTTCCTATGACAAAAATTGGCCTTGCTTCCACTTATAACTTGTTGACCAATACTATGCTTGAATATTATTCCAATCGTACAACATAGGCATCTGAATCTGGTTCATTATTGACAAAAACAATAGGAAAACAATTAAAAACACATAAATCCTACTTCTCACAATGTTGGTGTTGGTAACAAGCCATTTTAGTTCGAGACTATTATCATTGTTTACCATTGTCAATAGAACTTTCCCTTTGAATGTTACTACTGCTCATCAGATTAGAGTAATAGGATAGAAGTATGACAACCTTCCATCAGCTCAAAATTACTAGCAACTTGAGAGAATATAGTTCTGACCAAACTTCTCTAAAAGGTTGCATACAGATCCAAGCAAGTGTCCTGCAATCAACATCCATGAAAATATTATGACATAAGATACAATGACTAGCCACTGATTGTCTAGAAGTACCAATCAATTTCAATAAAATAATATTAGCACAATATCTGAAGGGCTAACTTAAAGATAGACCAACAAGTGACGCAAGTAACTTGTAAAAGCATTGATGCATGATGCATTTGTACACCAAATGTACCAAAATGACTTGAACATTGAGTGCCAACCAATCCAAGAGAAGGGATAATAGTAACATAAATGATGGAACAAGACAATAGCTTCCTAATAAATTTAATATAAAAAAATTCAGCTGTACATATTAGTTTATCAAATATGCTTTTTGCAAATTCATAAGGGTAGGAGACAGACCAATTGAATGGCCTCAAAATTATGAACATGAATGAGAAAATGAGCTTCTAAATATATAAACTGTATCATCCTGGTTCTTTCTATAGCATTGTGGTACTTGTGCAACATAATACATATTTATGGATAGACCAAAGGGAAAGTCAAAAAATAATGTAGGCACTAAAAGGATGTGTCCAAAAAATTGTAAATCTCCAACAAGAGCTATTATATCCACAGTGCACACCAGGCTCTCCCTTGTTGCTTTTGTATTAATTGCATCAAGCGTCCCTCCATTTCTCAATCTTATTAGATGACCTCATGCAATGGTAGAAATAGATAAGGACTCTATTACTAAGTTTATTTTTGACACAACTAGGCTACTAACTTTGTGAGTCTATGTGATTAGAAGTACATGAATTTTGTACTTTTGGAAACAATGACTACTCGTTAGTGAAAATAAAATTCCCAAAGACAAGACTTCTTAGCTAGGAATAAAAAAAGTGAACTTTCTCATAGGAAAATAACAATGTGAATTTGGTGGAGTGATATGCTTCCCACCAAGACTCCATTTCAGCTGGAATCCCAGCTGCAGCCTGCTTCACCATATGATACGTGAAATTAATGAAAAGACTCATGCAAGGTGAAAATACTCCTCGACACGGGTAGAGTAGCTCCCCAACAATACTCAACTACTTTGTAAATGTATAATAAATCTAATCAATTATTTTAATGGGGAATATTTAAATTTGCAATCCAGTGGAATGGAAACAAATTCTAGTGGCAAAAATTCAGAAAGTGGAATTACACTACACAACAAATAAATTCTCAACTGGGGCAAAAACATCCCTCTTTGAAAGGTGCAGACAGATTATCACAACGTCCAAACCTATGGGGTACAACTATAGAGTTAACACAATATGCAAGGTAAATTGAGAAAGTTCCTTTGTCCCCAAATGAGATCATAAGCCATGTAGGTGAGAACATAAAAAGTCCTCTTTACCTTTTACCTTTGTACCTTTTATAGTGTACTTGTTGGCATTGGCATACTTGTATAGATGTTAAATACATAAATTTGGCAAGGCACTGCATTGATCAACAATGACCAACTTACCTCTACTTGATTTTCTTTGCTTGGCTATTTTTTGTTCTCTTTCTAGCTTCTTAATCTTCACATGGTGGCTTGGTGGGATTAGAACTTTGTCAATGCCTTGAACAAATATTCTCCCATCAACATAAATGTCATCATCAAACAAATGGGCCAATTCCTCTCCCTCCCCAAACATAACAGTACCATCTGCTTCTTGGGTAACCACCTTATGAGGAATATGTAGAGTATCTTACTTCAACTTTCCAAACCGTCTCACTCCAATATAAAAGCTCTCCTTAGTTTGATACTGAGGAATCATGTGGTAATATATGACATGTTCTAGTTCACTTAATTGATTTGCACAAAAAACTTCCTCATTGCCTCGCCATTGGGAGCCAGGACAATTTGCCTACTATTCACGACTGCCGCCACAACCTTACCTTTACATGCTATTTCAACTTTCTTTTGTGATTTGATCCCTATCATTCAAGTTGCTTTGTATCACCACACAACCCTTCTCGTCTCGTATTTTTTTTTTTCTTTAATTTTAGCAACACAAAGGTGCCTAAAACTTTCCAAAACCAAATAAACCCACATAAAGAATGAATACGAGATTTTTCCACCACTACAGTTTCAAATCTCCATAGCTTTGAAGACTTTTGAAACTTTTTTGCACTCCTATACACATATTCAAGATGAATAGTAAGGAAGAGAATGGTTTTGAGGGTTTCAACTGAAAAATGTAGGCAAAGGAAGATATGAGAATTGTGGCTGGGCTTTGTAGCTCAAAAAGGTCTCGTAGTGTCTATTTGAGAGAAACCATGATATAAAGCCTTCCTACTACCGCTCAAGATAAATGTCGGCAATATGTGCTTGGTGAGTGAAAGAAACGATGACCAGGGAAGAAAAAATAGTAAATAAATACAAAGAAATTGATGCTCTCTCAACCATGGATACTATTTGTCAGGTCAGTTCTCTCATAGAGTGACCTTTACCATTTGCACGAGACTTTGCCGCTACTACAAGAGACTCTGCTCCTACCCCTATCATCTGTATCGCACCTCCAAAAGCCTGGGGTTCGAATCTCTCGACAAACAAACAAACCCTTCTTGAACTGAAAACCTGATTGTTCTACCACTCCAAATAGAACAAAAAATTTATCTAGTAAACCATGAATGTTCCACATAGCCCTGCTTCACATTACCTCCAACATATTTATGAACACTTCAAGTGGTGATGAAAGGCGGTGGGGTTGACCATATTTTGAACGCATTTAAAGTGAACATATTTGCTTTTCATTTATTATGAGTAGATTGAAGCAATGGCTATAGGGAGAACGAGAGATATGATTTCATCCATGGAACCCATAACCAACAAACCATTGATAGTTTAATGACAACCGAGAGTTCTTTCATCACGTGAGATAGGTTTCCGGTTAAATCTCACACCATATATAGCCTATTGGCTAATTAATAAAAAGTAAAAAAAAAAATTTGCCTGGTAGCGGAGTTGGCTTGGGTGGGTTTGTTCCCCATAGGTCTCAGGTTCAACCCTCGCTCATTGGAAACATAGTCTCCTTAGATGACATTATTTTTATTATTTAAAGTTTTAAAACATTTCATATTTTAATACTTGTGTTTAGGCATTATTATTGCAATCAATGTTTCTTAAATGTCAGCAATAACTAATCAGTATAACTTTATAAATTGTGGAAATTATTTTTGGTCAATTTAATTCATTAAAAAAGTAGGTCTTATTGGTAGTATGGGAGTGACTTATTTTTTTGCAATATTTTTTTGACATTTTTAAGGGAACTTTTTTTGATTTACTAAGTTTTTTTATTAGCATTTTTTCACTGGTTAAAAATAAATCATTTGATGTGAAGAAAAATTGATTTTTTTCCCCAAATAGATAACTTTAATATTTAATACATGTTTTCTTCTTTTTTTTGAAAATTTGAAAACTTCATTTTTTCTTTATTTTTTTTTCCAAATAGATAACTTAATATCTAATACATGAAGTTTTTTTTTTTTTTTAAGAAAATTTGATGTATATTTTTCTTGTAATAATGTTTTAAAGTCAAAATTACCAAAATTGGATAGTTTTCATTAGATGTCAACTATTATTGACTTATTTTAGATCTTGATTTTTGGATTAGAAATAGATAACTTCAATACCTTCTTTTTTTTCTGAAATTTTGATGTACATTTTTCTTTAATATACCTTTTGAAGAGGATTCTCTTTTAATGCATCAATTTTTTAAATTTTTTTAAATGTGTTCTACTATGTTTTATAATTTTTTTTTATTTCCTATTTTTAGTGCATCTTATATTTTTCAACTTTTTAAAATATGTTTTACTATTTTTTTTTAAAACTTTTTCTTTTTTTAACAACTTACTTGCATTATTTAAAAAAATAATTATTAAAACTAATCAATATTTTTTAAAAATGTATATTTGGATTCATCACTCCAAACTCTACAAAAAATATTTAGTTGAAGTGGGAGGTTTCAAAAAATTCTAAAAAAGAGCGAGCTGGCATGCCAACAAAGATGCCACATAGATGGTTTTGACCGAAGCCTTTTCAACTAAAAAGTTTTTGATAAAAAATGTTTTGGTTGAAACCTTTTCGATTGAAATTATATGGATTGACAGTGCCGACTAAAAGCCATAGATTTTTTTAATTCAAAGATTTGGAGAAAATACATAGAAGGATTTATTTCAGCAAGACAAGAGTGATGTTTTCACGTACAATGATTCTCAAATTGTAATTGATTAATTGAAAATGATTTCCATGTTTGGGGATCATAACTTTTGATTTGATTGTTACATTTTCAATTATAATGTAACATTGGAAAGCTCTTGAGAAGATGTTTGATCACATAATAGTATTAAAGGGTATATTTTGAAATTAGGCCAATTTTTAGGCACATTCAGAGCCTTTGAAAATATTTCTAAATTTTATTAATTTTTCGGTACTACTACCCAGGATCATAATGTTTGATCCGACCATTAGATCTTTAATTATAATGTATTTTTGGAAAGCTCTCAAGAAAACGCTTGGTCACAAAGTAATATCAAAGGGTATATTTTGGTTGGCATTTTTAGTGCCATTCGAAGCCTTTAAAAGATATTTTAAAATTTTATTAATTTTAGTACTACATCTCATAAGCATAATTTTGATTCGACTATTGGATTTTTAATTATAATGTATAATTGGAAAGCACTCGAGAAAGCGCTCCAAAAATTAGTATTGAAGGATATATTTTAGTTTTGGGCCAATTTTTGAGCCCATCTTGAACTTCTAAAAGATATTTTGAAATTTTATTAATTTCAGTACTACAACTTCTCAAAATCGTAACTTTTGATTTGATTGTTGGATTTCCAATTATAGTGTATCGTTGGAAAGCTCTTGGGAAGATGCTTAGCAATAAAATAATACTGAAGAATATACTTTGGTGTTTGGCCAATTTTTGAGCCCATTTGGAGCCTCTAGAAGATATTTCAAAATATTATTAATTCTAGTATTTAAACATTTGAGATTATAACTTTTGATCTGACTGGTGGATTTTTAATTTTAATGTATTGTTGGAAAGCGTTAGAAATGATGTTTGATCTCAAAATAGTACCGAAGGGTATATTTTGGTTTTCGGCCAATTTTCTAGCCCATTTGGAGCCTTTGGAAGCGTAGAAGAGGGGGATTCACTACTCATGAGTTATCTTCATTCAGAGAGCCTCACGAGGCAAATTTCCCTAATCTACTTGAATGGAACAGTGCAGACATTTTAGAATCTAAAAGAGTAGGTCACATATATTGTTTGGACAAACTGACAAGCTCTCGACCAAAGGACGTCAGTGCAGAAAATGGATGACAACGCGGCACGTTGGCGTCTTAGAGGCGTGTAGGCGTCTCAAAAAATGGCCGAAGTGACTACTTCTACACGAATTGCTAAGAAATCTTAAAATGCAGGAAAGCGATAGAATTGAAATAGAGTGAAGTAAAACTAATAAAGATAAGAAGAAGAAAGGAAATAAATACTTACAATCATGTGAGTGATGAGGCCTCCACCAAATGAATGTCTTCAAAACCTACAAGCATGATATCTAGAGAGAATGTTGGGGTTGTATATGGGTTTTCCTTAGTCAAACCCCTGTTTTGGTGTTCCCACCTCCATGGACAACCAAGAAGATAGAGAGAGAGTGTGATGAACAAAGAGTGTGGTGAAAGCAAAACTCACTCAGGAGTAGAACCAAATAAGCATGTGATAAAAGCAAACCTCGCTCAAGGAGGAGAACCCGTATCACAAAAGAGGTGATAAAAGGAAACCCTGCTCGAGGAGGAGAACTTGTATCACTAAGTAAGTATGCAGATAGTAGGGGATATGGAATCCCAAGATGCTCACAAGCATAAGGCAAAGGAAATAAAGCTGCAAAGAGTGTTGTAATGGAAGCTTGATAGAGCTTGGAGTAGCTACAACAAGCTGTTTTGAAGTTGTGCAAGAAAAAGATAAAGTGTAAAAGGCTAGAGAGAGAAATTAGAAGTGGAAGAAGTCCCCAAATGAAGTGAAAAGAGGACTTTTAAAGAGGGAGAAGAAGCTTCCCGGGTGGTTATCGGGGATCCCAAGCCATTTCCACCGAAAAACTTAGCTGACAAGTGGAGAAGATGCTTGAAAATGGTCGTCTAAGTGTTGACACATTGCAGGATGCTAGCGCGGTGCACAAACATTTGCGCAACACGCTAGTGTCCAGACACGTTACGCTACAAAACAACATGTGCTGGAAAAGGGGTGTTGGAGCATTCTGAGAGGGGAAAAAGGATGATGCAAGGGCTATAATGAACCTACTTAAGAGGCTAATGGAGTGGACACTAAAGAGAAAGCAAGAATGTATGTGAAATTGCTAGGGGTGCAATTTTACGCTTATATAAGAAGATATTTTGAAATTTAGTTACTTTCAGTACAACTTCTTGAGATTATAACTTTTTATCTAGTCGTTCGATTTTCCATTATAAAGTATCATTGCAAATATCTGAAGAATTCTTTTAGTGGAAGAATAGTACTGAAGGGTATATTTTGGTTTTTGGCTAATTTTTGGAACCAGCCAGAAAATATTTCAAAATTTTATTTTTTGATAAAACTTTTCGGGATCATAACTTTTGATCTGGTTGTTACATTTTCAATTATAATGTATCGTTGGATACCTCTCAAACAAAATGCTTGGTTGAAAAATATTATCGAAAGGTATATTCTAGTTCTTGGCCAAGTTCTGAGCCCATCTAGTTGGATACCAAATTTTAGTCCCAAATGGAGCTTGTTGAAAAGATTTCAAAATTTTATTAGTTTCGGTACTACAATTTTCTCGAAATCATCACTTTTGATCTGATAGTTGGATTTTCAATATATTGTATTGTTGGAAAATTCTCAAGAAGATGCTTGGTCGTAAAATAGTACCGAAGGGTATATTCTAGTTTTTGATCCTTTAGAAAATATTTTTAAATGTTATTAATTTTGGCACAACTTTTTTGTATCATAAATTTTGATGACTATTGGATTTTAAATTCTTATGTATTGTTTGAAAGCTCTAGAGAAGATGCTTGGTTGTAAAATATTAGAGAAGGGTATATTTTGGTATTTAGCAAATTTTTGTGCCCATTTAGAGCTTCCAAAAGATATTTCAAAAGTTTATTAATTTCATTAGTGCAACTTTCCGAAGTCATAACTTTTGATCCGATCGTCAGATTTTCACTTGTAATGCATTGTTGGAAAACCAATTTTTGGACCCATTCCAAGCCTGTAGAAAATATTTAAATTTTTTATTAATACTAAAACTTCCCAAGATCATATCTTTTGATTTGCTCGTTGGATTTTAAATTATAATGTATCATTGGAAAGTTTTCAAGAAAACACTTGGCTGCAAAATATTATTGAATGGTATATTTTGGTTTTTGGCAAATTTTCGAGCCCATTTGAAGCCTTTAGAAGATATTTTATTAATTTTGTTACAATTTTTTGCGATTTGACCATTGGATTTTCAATTATGATGTTTGGCCGCAAAATAGTACCAAAGGGTACATTTTTGTATTAGGTTAATTTTTTTGGGCCCATCTAGAGCTTTTAGAAGATATTTTGAAAGTTTATAAATTTTGTTAGTGCAAGTTTTCGGGATATAACTTTTGATCCGACGGTTACATTTTTAATTATAATGTATCGTTGGAAAGCTCTTGAAAAGATGTTTCATTTCAAAATAGTACTTAAGGATGTATTTTTCATTTTTTGATCAATTCAGAGCCACAATTTTTTTTCTTAATTTCGGTAATACTTTCTGGGATCATAACTTTTGATCCGATCGTTGAATTTTCAATTATAATGTATCGTTGGAAAATTTTCAAAAAATGCTTGGCCACAAAATAGTATTGGATGATATATTTTGGTTTTCGACCAATTTGAGTCCATTTGGAGCCTTTAGAAGATATTTTGAAACTTTATTCATTTTGGTATTGTAACTTTTCGAGATTATAATTTTTTATCTGTTAGATTTTCAATTATAATGTATCATTGGAATTCTCTCGAGGGGACATTTGGCTGCAAAATAGTATCAAGGAGTATATTTTGGTTTTCAATCAATTTTTTGGGTCCATCCGAAGCCTTTAAAAACATTTCAAAAATTTATTAATTTTGATACTACAACTTTACAAGATCATAACTTTTGATCCAACCATTGGATTTTTGTTTATAATGTATCGTTTGAAAAGCCTTGAAAAACCACTTGGTCTCAAAATTGTACTAATGAGTATATTTTGGTTTTTCATCAATTTTCAAGCTCATCTAGAGCCTTTAAAAGATATTTAAAATTTTTATTAATTTGGGTAGTAAAACTTCCCAGAATCATAACTTTTTATTTGAGCATTGAATTTTCAATATAATGTATCATTGAAAAACTCTCAATAAAATGCATGATTGTAAAATTGTATTGAAGGCTATATTTTGAATTTTGGCCAATTTTGTGCCCATTAGAAGTCTCTATAAAATATTTTAAATTTTACTAATTTTGGTACCACAACTTCTCGAAATCATAACTCTTGATTTGATCAAACATACATTTTCAATTTTAATGTATCATTATAAATCTCTCGAGAAGACCCTTGCCTGCAAAATAGTAACAAAAGCTATATATTGGTTTTCGACTAATTTTTGGGACCATCTATAGCCTCTAGAATATATTTCAAATATTTTTTAATTTCAGTACAACTTTGTGTGATCATAACTTTTGATTTGACCACTGGGTTTTCAATTATAATGTACTGTTGGAAAGGTCTAGAGAAGACACTTGGTTGCAAAATAGTATCAAAGGGTATATTTTTGTTTTTGGGAAATTTTTGGGCCCATCTGAAGCCCTTATAAGATATTTCAAAATTTTATTAATTTTGGTACTAGAACTTCTTGGGATCATAACTTTTCATTTGATCATTGGATTTTCAATTATAATGTATCATTGGAAATGCTTTGAAAAGGTGCTTGGTGGAAAAATAGTACCAAAGGGTTTATTTTTCTTTTTGACCAATTTTCGGGCCTGTTCGAAGTCTCTAAAAGATGTATTTTGAAATTTAATAATTTTAGTACTACAATTTTTCACTATCATAACCTTTGATTTGATCGTTGGATTTTCAATTATAATGTATTGTTGGAAAGGTTTCAAGAAGGCATTTGGCCGCAAAATAGTATTGAAGGATATATATTAGTTTTCAAACAATTTTTGGGCCCATCTCGAGCCTTTAGAAGATATTTCAAAATTTATTAATTTTTGGTACTATAACCAAGTCATAACTTTTGATTCAACAATTGGATTTTCAATTATAATATATCGTTGGAAATCTCTCAAGAAGATCCTTGCTCGTAAAATAGTATTGAAACGTATATTTTGGTTTTAGGTTGTAAAATGGCATCGAAGACTATATTTTGATTTTTGGTTAATTTTGGGGCCCATCGAGAGCCTCTACAAAATATTTTAAAATTTTATTAATTTTGGTACTACAAATTTTTGGGATCATAACTTTTGATTTGACCATTACATTTTCAATTATAATGTATTGTTGGATACCTCTCAAAAAATGCTTGGCCACAAAATAGGGCTCAGTTATATTTTTGTTTTCGATCAATTTTCAGGCCCATTCAGAGCTTTTAGAAAATCTTTCAAAATTTAATTAATTTTGGTATTGCAACTTCCTCAAATCACAAATTTTGATCCAACCATTGGATTTGAAATTATGTGTCATTGGAAAGCTCTTGAAATTATTATTTATTGTCTTTACTAAGAAGTATTATTATTTTAGCTCTAAAAAATATATTATGAAGAAGAAGAATGCAAACTTCTTGTCACTTTCTTCACAAAAACCTTCCCGTCGACTTCTATGTTGGAACCTCTTGTCCCTATCGTGACTAAAGTTTTTGTTTACCGTCTTGTGGATGACATCAACCTCTGTGGTTGTTTTGCTTACCTCTTCGATGTTGACTATGTACTAGGTATAATTAAGGAGAACCTCCTGTGATAGAGATATGCTTGCAAGTTGTGTGGACGAGAAAATTGAAATCTCCCCATTTCCTATTTTTGTCTTTTGTTATAACAAGACTATTTTTAATTTGTGGCTAGTGGCCAAGGCTTCACATGAACCATTAAATTATAGCTTGTTGGCCACATGCCAAAAAAAACTATTTTATATCGCTTGTTATAAACTCTACCTATATATATGATTTAATATTAGCTATGAATAGGAAGGAATATAATAGATGAACTTTGCAGATTTTTTTTATAATTCAAGTAAAACTTTGCATCAACAGTCCAATGTAGAAAGGATCCCTTCATTTCATTGCCTGGCGGACTTAGGAGGCAGGGCCCACTTCTTGGAATATTGATGATTTTTGTAGTTTTTTATTAATTTAGTAATGTGTGTTTATGTCATATTTTATTCTTATTTCTGTTATTAGTTATTTTTGTAGTAATCATAAGTATGGTTTGATACTTACCTTTTGTTATTCAAGCACAAACTATAGTATTGTTTGCTAAATCATTTATCAATATGTTATCATAATGTGAATCTTAGATCTAAAAGTTTTGGAATTGTAAGTTCATGTTTTGGAATTATCATAAATTGTTGTTACTGTTACATATTACTACTGTTCTTGTAATAGTTCCTTTCACAGTTCCTATTGCAATTCCTAGCATAAAGGCAAAATTGAAAAGTTAAATCAGATTTTCACTTAAGAAGTTCCTATGTGTTTTAGTTGTATTTCATCTATACTCACCTCACTGCCTGCAACCCTTGCACATATAGCCACAACATCTTTCACAAGTTTATGCCCCCAAATTGACCAAAACGAATCTAGTTATTTATGTTAAATCTTTCTCATTCTTTACTCCCAGTTTTGGCCTATTAGTAGCATCTAAAGAAGCTCATGTTAAAGTAATAAAGAAAATATACAAATATTTAAAGGCTATAATGTATTTTGGGCTATGGTATCCAAAGAGTAAATTTTTTAGTCTGATTGCATACACAGATGCAAATTGGGCAGGAAGCATAGATGACCGAAAGAGCACAAGTGGTGGAGCATTCTTTCTTGGGGATAGTTTGGTGTCTTGGTTGAGCAAGAAACAAGACTTAGTTTCTTTATCTACAACGTAAGCATAATACATTGTGGTAGCTTCATGTTGCACTTAGGTAGTTTGGATGAAGCAAAATTTGAAGGAGATGAAGATTGAGTTTGATGAACCTATTTCTATTTTTTGTGATAACACCAATGCTATAAATATTTCAAATAATCCAGTGATGCAATCAAGGAAAAATCACATTGCAATCAAGTATCATTTTCTAAGGGAAAAGGTTAAATAGAAAAGGAGGTGAAGTTGGAGTATGTTGAAACAAAGGTGCAAGTTATAAATATATTCACAAAACCACTTTTTAAAGAGACATTTGAGTTTCTCTCGCAGAAGTTGGGAGTTATTTCTCCCTCTTGTTGAATCAAGAGGAAGCACAAAGTGAGGGGGAGCTTGGTCTCCCTATCGCAAGAAGGATTGGTGGTCTTGCAGAGTGTTTTCAATAGCAGTGATACATGGACTCAAGGGAAGTCTATTTGGAAAACATTTTTCTAGATTGTGTAGAGTTACAAAAATGTAAATAGAGGGATATTTTTGGACTGTTGACCTTTTCCATTGATGTCAAAGGGGGGGAAAGTGAACTAAAAATGTTATATTTAGTAAATGGGGAGAAAGTGAACTCAAAAAGCTATATCTTCCAAGGGGGAGAAATCAATCTAAGGGGGATAAATGTGTTCATGTGTACTATATGGTTTTATAGGTGGCCCAACATGTTGTTGTTTGCCATCAATGACAAAGGGGAAGATTGTTGGACATTGGTTTTCATTGATGTCAAAGATTGTTGTTGATGAGGAAGATTGTAGGAGTACTATTTGCCAAATATGAAGAAGATTGTAGGAGTACTTGAATTATCTTAATTTTCCCCTCGACTTATCATTTTGAGTTGCAAAGATTTGCAAAATTATATGCTATATTTTTGGTTGTATGTTGAGTATCAAAAGGCATCTCATCAATCATATCACTAAATTAGTTTTATTGAGACATGATTGTCTTCCAAAGGTTAGTGTGATTTATGTATGCTTGTATATCTTGTGTGTATCTATTCACTATGAATTGGTGGTCCAAAGGATAATACCATAATGTTTCAACCCTGTATTTATCATGTTCAATATTCTCAGGTCTCCCTTTTGGGGACATTGTAGGCTCTATAATTTTAAAGGAGAGTATGCCTACACTTATTCTATCATATTCTATGGTTTCTAGAGGATATGTTCAACATATAGAATGTTTGAAGTGACAAAAGGCTCTTTGTGTTTTTTTTTCATCTAGTTGGTATTCTTGGCATGTGCGGTAATGCCTAGTAGCGTGGACAATTCAAATTTTGCATGTGGTGTTAAGATTGGACCTGATTAAGGTCCATATGGTAGTGCATGACATCAAGTTCCATTGGAAACAAAAAAATTGATTTTGGGCTGACATGTTACACATTTCATGTTATTTGAATTTAGGTCGAACTTATGTCATCTTGGTTGTTTGTGGATCCCTGACCGACATAGAAGTGTAAATACAATGTCATGTACATATATTTGTCTATTGTGTAGATGCATTGTGTAAGTGATGTCAAGTAGAATTACACCAGTGAAGAAAAGTTGTTTGTAGGTGTAAACTGAAGTGAAGGTGAATAATTGCATTCTAGTTTGTGTAGTATCATTAGAAGATCATATGAAGAGTAGAAGAGTGTCTAAGGTAACTCTGGCATATGTAGTAAGTGTGTTTTGTTTTATTGTAGATCCACAAGCTTTACATTTGTAATCTAGTAGGATTGGTGTTCTACTTGTTGTACATTTTCAATTCGGGATTGGTGTCTCCAGTAGGTTGGTGCCTACAAGTACATTAGGGGATTGGTGTCTTCGGGAGGTTGGTGCCTACTTCTGTGTAAAATTAACTTGTATATTTTCTACATTATGAGGCTAGAATTGGATAATAGATCCATGTAACTATTCTCACCATGGTTTTTCCCATCTTGGGTCTCCACGTATATCTAGTGTTCTCTTGTGTGCTTTATGCTTTATATTTTAAATGCTTATGTGGTGAGTAGGAGTAAAGTTTCAAGTTGTATGACTTGATATTATGTGTTGAAGTTGAGAATTTTTGAATTGATTAAATCTCTTGATTCACCGCCCCCCTCTCAATAGATTGTTTTCCCTTTAGGAGGATGGTTAAAAACCATCCACAACCTATCCCCAAAATTATTCATTATCTCTTGGTGGTGGTGCCAATGGATAGGGATGCATTGTAAGTGTCATGTAGGGGTGCATTATTTTTTGGGTTAGTGAATAATGCACATAAGTCAAATTATATATTTTTTTTATTTGTTGATAGGACATTTTGTTGGTATAAAAATATTTTTTCTTTCCTCTTGTATGGCCAAGTATTAATTTGTCCACTCACATAATCTTTGTGGGAGATGATAGATTCTAGTGAAGTGGCAAGAGTAGAGTGATGGGAGGTTGTTCCATTCAGATCTCTCAAATTTTGAATAATTGTTTCAAGTTCTTTCTTATTTTTTTCTATTTTCCCAAGAATTTTTTCTTGCATCTTGGAAGGATATTGAGACATTTTGAGAGGGGTTTGCTACAATTGTTCTTCACCATGTTTTTCATGAATTGGTGAATGAGAGTTTTCATCAATTGATGGGGGAATTTTAATTCTTTGAAATTAAAGAAAATTGACTCAAAACCATTTCTATCTTGCTAAATAATCAAAATTTTACAAAAATAAACTAAAAGAACTTGCCTCCTTGACCTTGGGGATGTTATGGAAAATTTTTGGTAGTGATTTGGTGAAGATTGGTAAATTTCAAAATGTGAGTTCACTCTTTCAAGGTTGTAATTTTTTGTTTTACAGGTGAAAGGCCAAGTTCAAATGAGCTTGATTTTTTTGCACTTCGCCATATAGATGTCTTGCTTCATTTGAGTTAAGATAAAAGTTTGGTTTTTAAAATTCATTATTTTAATTAAACCAAAATTTCACTTCTCTACAAAGACAATTAGTTTATCTCACCCAAGTGGATAGAGAATAGACTATCATTTGATTCTCCAAGTCAAGAATATCATCCAAATCTTAAATATCTTTTCAAGTTTGAAAACATGTGGGTTTGTGACGAATCCTTCATGTTGTTAGAGACTAGTAGAGTGAGCCTCCAAATATAGGAGGCACCAAAATATATGCTATAGTAAATAAAATTGTAGGTCTAAATATATTTTTTAATGTTTGAACTTTAACTTTAAGACATTAATAAATAAAACATGGGTTAATGATTTTTTTGTTCTATAATTGTGATATATAAATATTATGACACATACACACCATGTTTTTGAAATTGAACATCATGACCAAAGCATATGATAGAAATTTAAAAATAACAATTGCACAAGTCTATGAAAATCAAATAGAATCACATGAGTAGAAGACTTACACAACCATTGTAGGGTAACACCAATATAGGGAAGAATAGAGCAGATATACCCTTTTCACAACCAATGACAAAGTATAGAACTCTCATCATCAACATAATCATAAAAAAAAATATTAGGGGACTAAAGAAAAAAACTATGATTCGTCCCTCATACATCTAAGCCTACATGAAAATACCCAAAGAGTGGATTGACAACACCCAATACCCTTATGAAAACACCATTAATGATTGGTCATAATAGAGCTATTATAACACACCATGATCTTGCTATAGACTGAACAAAAAACTATAGGATCACAAGTACACCTTGAAAATGGCTAAAGGATTAGAAGAAATAAAAATTCATCCAACCAAGAAGCTAATAAGGTACAAAATTTCCTTTAGATTTTTTTTTCAAAAAACATCAACTATTCATTGTCTCAAGATCACCCCTTTTGAGTAAAATCACCCTTATTACTAGTCAAAATTTCACTTGGCTATTTTGGAATCACCCCTTTCACCAATATCATTGCCACTATGCAAAACATGGAATTTTAGATAGTACACAAGGCATCAAATAGATAGTGGGGCTCTTGAAAACATCAAAATTGGCACCAAAGTTATCAAATAGATCCACCAAAATTTCTAACAAAAAATGACATTTGTGACTATGTTTCAACACCAAGAAACATGAATGAATGATCAAGACCAAAGTAGGTGCATTGGTAAGGCAATAAAACCTTAGAATGTCTAACATTAAACACAACTTAACTTACTTGATTTTTAAGCTATTAATGAATTGTTTAAACTAATGAATTTAAATATGTTTAAGCATCACATGCAATATTTTAAATTACACAAAAGATGATATGTCACTTTTGGTGAATTTTGATAGCTCACATTCATATAAATCTATTGAAAATAATGTGACAAGGAAATATTCAACCAAGCTTAGCTCCACTAATACAAATACAAAATATAATAACAATGCATGAAAGAATTCCAATTACTCATAACATCATAATTGAGCATAAACATGATCTATAAATCATTTTCTAACAGGAGCACATATTAGGCCTAAATAAAGTGAAATAAAGACTTACAAATAATAATATTTATAATGTAGAATGATACTATTTTACTCAATTATTGAATGCTACATAACTAAAAAGTAGTATTCACATAGTAAAAATGGATGGAATGAACTCCAATACAATGATGACAAGATAGTTTAACTACAACATCAACCACTATTACAACTTTCTCAAGATACGACCAAAGAAGATGAAATGAGTTTCTCACCTAATATTCAAGGTCCATTTCCATGATATCAATTGCATCTCGATGGTTATCAACACCACCCAACCATGTGTGACCTCGAGATACACCCTATAGACTAGGAGATAATCTCAATGGATATTACACACAAACACGATGTATAAGGTTGGACTCAAACACAACAAGTAGCTTGGGTTCTCACACATAATTGGAGATGATAAATTGAATTCAACATAAGGAAGAAAATAAGATATGCAGAGGAGAGGAGTGACAACCTATTCACCATTCCAAAGAATGAGGGAACATTATACATTTACATATCCTTATGTAAATACTCACCTCAAGGATAATATGGAGAATACACAATTACATATATTTTATTTACCAAATGAGTCCTAAACACATCTTCCAACATAAGCATGTTGAATGCACAAGAAAATTGAGAGGTGGGTTGAATCAGTTGTAGCTTAAAACTTTCGAACCCTCACAAACATTTAGATCCACATTAACCCAATTAACCCTTAATCTATTAGAATGATTTATCATGAAAAGAATATAACAAAAATAGAACCAAATCAACACCATACACAAGGAAAGACTACATATACGTGGAAAAACCAAGATGGGAAAAACAATAGTGATGATTAGCTCACAATATAAAGTAATATCAACAGTGAATACAATAAGGATCACTGTTAGAGGGCTCATTGCCCAAAAGAAAGAAAGGCTCACTGTTAAAGGCTAACTACCAAAATAGAAAATAAGATAAAGAAGAGTGTTACAATGGGAAATCCATCTTAGAGAAACAAAAAAATCCATCACAACATTACCAACACCTTCACAGTCTCTTTGAATAATTGTAGACACCTTTTTTCTCACTGCATTTAGTAATCTAACACA